>WFAB01002064.1:0-62165 GCA_018977245.1 Lethenteron camtschaticum
CGACCTAGATTTGAAGTTTTTGTGACTGCAAGTATCCATACTCTTTGGTTTTTCGGTAAAGTCACGTAGGTGAAAAATAATAAAAATGAAAACAACTAAATTAAATCACGACGTTTCGGAAGCAACACAAGCCTCCGTCTTCAGGTGGAACCGCCACAGCAAAATTACTTTAGAGCAACAACAAGAGAGCTTTCGATTTAAAGCTTTCGTGACTGCAGGGATTCATCTTCTTGGTTCTTTCGGTAAAGTCACGTGACTTTACCGAAAGAACCAAGAAGAACAAGAGAGCTGTTTCTCTGAACAGCTCTCTTAAAAGTTGTGATTTAATTTAGTTGTTTTCATTTTTATTATTTTTTACCTACGTGACTTTACCGAAAAAAAACAAAGAGTACTGAACGACCTCTTTGTAAAGCCGTGATTGTCTCAAACCACTGATGCGGATTACAGTCACACTGGCTGCGGACCATGATCTGGATTGGATCAAAAATACGTCCACATATGAGCGTAATTATCTCCTTGATGAAAACACTGTTACAGAAAAGCCAATTTGTATGCCTATCGCAGTATGTATATTTCAGTATATCATGGGAACAAGTGGCCTGGTCTATTCCAGTCAAATCTGATGGATGCCTTACATTAAGTGGAAACGGGAGTCTACACCGCAATCGTTTAATGGCCCATCATCCACATCATGCAGAGTATGAAAATGGGGGTGATGCATGTTACGTAACGCAAGACAACGATCATCGCACGAGCACTCTCACGCTTTCTCACGCGCTCTCTCAACGCAGACTGCATGTGCGATGATTAAATCTGTAAGCTGCTGGCTTCGTGGTGGACAAAATTAAAAAAATGCGCACGCCACGTTTTGCGCTTTCGATGTTGCGTGGCCCGCGATTGGGCATTATCGCGAAACGTCATGGCCCAGTGACGTCGAGTGGTTGGAATGGGCCTTGCTGTACGGAATAAAGTAGGTGGATATCCAGCGCGTCACCGTCTTCGGAACCTGCTGGACGGACGCATTCGGCCCGTGAGCCCCGGTGCGTTCACACCGCCTGCATCCCCCCCTCCCCCCCTCAACCATTATATATACGGAGTGGTATCTCTTGTAATTTCTCATTACTTGATACAGCTATCGTGCTGTGACGGTTCCACCTGAAGACGAAGCTTGTGTTGCCTCAGAAACGTCGTGATTTTTATTTTTATTTATTTTTATTTTACTTTTATGAATTTGAATTTTTTTCACCTACCTGACTTTACCGAAAAAACCTAAGAATATGAATCCTTGCAGTCACGAAAGTTTAAAATCTAGAATGCAAACACATTGTCGCTGGCGCCGCTGCTACACGTACGCAAAAGCGCAGCTGCCCGTGGTATATGCCGACGACGCCGCTCACATTGGACCATGAGTCACGGCAGCAGAGCCGCCCGCACAAACGCCAGACACGAACCCAGCCTTCACCGATATGCACTTGGCAACGGGTTTTATTCCAGACCCTGACTCGTGTACAGAGGGAGTCCGCGTGTTTTCTCTCCCCGTAATGGTCGCGTCCATTTTTCTCTGGGTCCTCCGGTTTTGCTCTCCGCAATTATAAACGTGCGTCGACATTATTTGGCCGCGACTATAAATCCCCACGTATGATATACGCCACTCCGATGAGTAATGACTTGTGGCCAGGTTGCCTGTGAGAAAAAAAGCGAACAGCGCAGTGGGTTTGACCTGGTAAAATTAAATGCAGTAGTTTAGTTTCTGGTTCGTGTGCGCTGATGAACAGTGCTGGACATTTTCAAGCTTAATTTTAAAACATGATTTTTTATGTCTACTTGTGTGTTTCCCGGAGGGCAAAGACATCCTGACTCAGGCCCTGTCGCACACATCATCATCATTATCTCTATATAATTACTGTACTTGTATATATATAACCAGTTACGTCTGCTTGCTTGCCGACCTGTCCTGCTGGTGTGTGCGTGTGTTTGGATAAGATAACTCTCGTGCCTGATTGTGCATGTGGTTTGTAAACGCGTTGAGAGCCGTGTGTCATACGCCCATCCGCGGAGTTGCTGGGGTATGAGGCAGTACAGAAAGTAGGTTAGAGCAAAACGTTGTGACGGTGGAGTGTGTTCCCCGCGTGCGCGTGAGGATTTCTCCAGCAACCTTGGTGCCTTCCCACATATAAACAAGTCCTTTCGCTACCCGTGGATTATTATCATCGCATCAGCTACAGCTGTGGAGGCGTGAGTGTAATCTTACGGCTTTCCCTTTGATTTTAAGTCGGTTATTCTCAAGAACGACTTGTACCATGAACATGATTACTCTGCGCAAATCAATACACCGATGAACACGTTTGAATGTCAGTGGCCGTACCCTGTGAATAAATAACAATTAACACAGCTCGTCTATTCAACCCACATCACTACACTGCTTGACACACTTAAGTTACGTACATCCCACAACATACACAGCACGCTGCACACACACACACACCATACTGTGAACACATACGCCTCACGCTACGTACACACGCTACGTTAAAGGTATAAGCAACGTACACACACGATATGAATACTCTATAGAAACATCGCATTACATGTATTGTACATATAGCTACACCAAACAGTCTGCATACTACCACACCACATATCACATGGCACAACTATGTCGCGGCGCTTATGCCAGGCTAGGTGCACATTGAGGCCACGTTAAATGTCGAAGGCCCGCTGGCAGGAGGTGCCATGGGTTGCCTGACTGAGATGACTGGCAAATGCACCTGCTGTGGTCCCCACTGTGCACATCAGACAACCACTCACAAGGAGTGGCGACTTCCTCCAATATTTGAGGCACAGCAGCACCAGCAGGGTCAATTGCACCGTGCCACGGGATGTTTTTCTGGCTGAAGGGTTTCCCCTCCCCCAAAGACCTCACAGAAATGCTCAGCAAAACATGCGAACCTGTTTTGGGGGGTCGGAGATAGAGTTTCCGTTCTTTCCCTTAGGATGGTGATAGGTGTGGTGCTGCAAGTTACTTTGTTGATGGAGTTAAAGAGTGATTTGTTGAAGCAGTTTCTATTTCCTCAGCAATTCGCGACCACCACTCGTCCTTCCAGCGCCGCTCGGTACTAAAAAACAAAGTTATCGACGCCGACTTTAGAGCGTGGTTATGTTCTCAATTTGTCATTTTCGCGCATGATCTCACTGTGATCCACCAATTCCACCTCCAGACAATCGCGAGGATGTTTCTCTGATTCCCCCAGTGTTGTTCCCCTCCACGTCTAGAGACATAGAGTGCGTTTGTTTAGTTTATTTGGTTGCTTTAAATTTCCAAATAAGCCACTACGTTGAGCTCCCACTTGTGATAACCAGGTTGCTTCTGGAAAATAGCTGTATCGCTCAGTGGGCCTTAACCTGGTACAACAACAAACATAGAAGGCTGGCTGTATGCGCGCGTCACGACTCTCCTCATTGTTTATTCGGCTTCCTCTCGGGCCGTGGTAACAATAAAAACGGACTGCGATGGAATCACCGATCTTGCTGATATTAGCCAATCGAATGAAGGGGGGGGGGGTGTCACATGATAACTTGATCCATGGATCGATTGGCAATCAATCGACACAGCTATCAACCCTCAAATTACGATGAACCCGGCATTTTTGAATGTTTGTTTTCGTTGGATTGGCTTAGCGGAATCCATACAATCAATCTCGATTTACGATCCCCAACACCATGTTTGGGCAAAGACACGGCCCCTTCGGCCAGAGGCACGCTCACTCGCTGCCACATCATGTCGGGGGGTGAGTGGGTGGGGGCAAATCTCTGATCGGTGATTCTGTCGGGTGTACGAGTTTATCCCTATCACAGCGCCACCGCTCCTAGGGCGAGGCGCCGCGTGGTGGCCACGGCGACTTACTGCAGGGCAGAGGTCGCAAACGGGTTTTGATAAGGATCCTTACCCGTACCCGGCCGCACCAGGGTCGCAAACGGGTACCCGTACCCGGCCGTACCCGTACCCGGCCGGGTACGGGTAGGTTACGGGTATCGGGTACCTGATTGCGACCCCTGGGATGAAGCCATGTTGCAGGCGCGGGTGGGTTGATTCTAGGAACTTGAATTGTGAGAAGAGACAAGACGTTGGGAAATGAGTGACAAACAGTTACTCACCAGTGACTCACGGTCTACCCGTACCCGTACCCGGCCGCACCAGGGTCGCAAACGGGTAGCCGGGTATCGGGTAGGGTACGGGTATCGGGTACCCGGTTGCGACCTCTACTGCAGGGCTCATCCTGAGAGCCGGGCCACGGGGGGGGGGGGGGGTCCCACTCGCAACGATTCCATTCTGATCTGCCTCGACGGGACATTGCATGTGATGGCGAGTCTGTCTCAGGAGCGAGATGCCAATGCGTGCGTGGAGGTGCGCGCAGTCACGAGGGGGCTTCAGGAGGAGCGCTCGTGCACCTCCTGCTGTTCCTCCTCCGTCGAAGGAGCGCAGATTACGACACTGCACACGTAGCACGCGCATCGTCGTGTTCTTTAGATAACCGTATTTTGCTGCTATGTCCACGTGACAAGCCACTTCGTTGAGCTATCGTTTGTAGCCAGGTCGCTTCTGAGATAGAAGTTAATAGTTCCGTGGGCTTTATCTGGTAAGATAAAAGACGTAGTTAAGTTCAATTTGCACGTCTTTTTGTAAGTGATGTGTTTACCTTTCCTATACTTTTCACTCCTTTCGTGTTTTTTCGTTGTGTTTGTTGTTGTAACGTTCTGACCCGGCCTCGACCGGACATTGAGCTTCATAGCTCATCGGATTCCTCCAATTCCAATAAACGTCCCCATTCCACTGCGCCGCACGGCCAACAGTCGCTCTCTGTCCTGTGCATCGTCTTCCATGTGCCCGTTCATGTTCCGACGCGGCTCGACGGGTAAACAACCACCGGGGGTTGCTGCCTGCGGTGCCGTGCCGCCACCAGAGGCGATCAGCGTCGAGTCGCGACGAGCGCCGCGGTCGGGGCCGCGCACGCGGCAACGAACGCGTCCAGATGCTCGGGCCGCATTGCGAACGGCACAAACAGCGGGGCCGAATCGGAGCGGACGCGTGGCTGCAGGAAGCAATGAGACGACGGCGCGAACCAACACGGAACCGGACGAGCGCGAACGAATCGATGCAAACGAGAGAGAGAGAGCGAGAGAGGACAGGCGAGACGGGAACAAAGGAGACACGGAGTCAACGTACAACGCGGACCAAAAATCAGTTCTTGACTCGAACCCGTAATGACAACCAAATCGAGACATTGCGTCAATTATGGGGGAGGGGAGGGAAGGAAAATCGTGGCGTTTCTAATGCTAAAGACAAAGCTCCCCCGTGTAGCCTTCACAGAGCGTAGGGGCAAGTGCTGTAGGCGATCACCTCGCGAGGCCGGCTGCAGCACGCGCACGGGGTGGGGTGGCCAGCGTCACGGGCCGCCATTGTATCCCCATTGTTGTCACACCGCACCAGCCACTGATTTAAGGCGAAGTCGACCTAGGGAAGAGCCATAACCGGTTGTTGGTCGCGAGCGAGCGAGAATCGATCTCGGCTAGCCGGGTTCGCAGCGCTGTGCGCTAAACAAACCGCTACACTACCGCTCCCCCCCCCGTGCACAGAGAGAGAGAGACACGGACACAGAGACCCTTCGGAGGTGGAGCCCTCGGGGGGGGGGGGCAACACCGGCGACGATCGTCTGGACGGGTGCTGCTCCTAGGGACCTCCGCCTAGGTCGACTCAGCCTAAAAAAAACGAGTGTCCTGGCGCGATGCGTAAACGCCGCGGCTCGGGGGACAAAGACGGCGACCCGGGCGTGGTGCTGCTCGCCACCCACAACCCGCGCGCGGCTCTTCATCGGTGCTGCTCCTCGCTAACAGCCCCAACAGTCTATTAAGGCTACACGGGGAGGGGTAGGGTGTGGGGTGTGAGCGAGTTGCATTTATTTATTTTATTAGTTTTTTAACGATCCACATCATCAACAAGACGCGGGCCGTCTCACCGCTGCTGCTGCCGCTGCCGCTACGACATCTCGCCCGCGCGTGCAGCCGCGCTCGGAGCGCATGGACTCCGCCACGGTGGAGTCGAGCAACAGGTAACGAACGGGAGCAGCAGCAGCAGCAGCCTGTGCTTCACACACACACACCCGTGCGGCGGGTGTGTGTGTGTGCTATCGCTACACCAACTCTGTGTGTAATAATATGAGCGAGCGTGGTAGAGTGCGATGTCGTGCGGATTGCGCCACTGCGCTTGTGATGAAACCGGCGAATTGCGTTCCCTGGCCACGGCTAACATCAGTGGCAGGTGATGTCTGGAATCAGTTCTGATCCCCCGACCCTCTTCCACCCCACCCCCCATCCGCCTTCCACTGCTCTTCACCAAACCGCACTGACCGGCGTGGTGAAGTATGGTCAGACAACCCACCCCCCCCCCCCCCCCCATAGCTAAGACGGCGTAAGGATGGTCTTCATCCAGCAGTGGATTGCCAAAAGGCCGTAAATAAAACGAATGTTACTAAATGCCCTTTAGATTGCGTTTGTATGCCGTGCATATATGGACCGTGTTCAGTATAGACTGTCGACTCTTCTAAGTTTGAACGTCCAGTATACGGCAGGCATGTCGTCAGTACGGACTGCTTTGGGTACATGGACGATGTGCAGCAGTATTCCGTGTATGCTGCGTCGACCTGTCTTGTCGACGACCACGCGTGTCTCGTCAATGTGAACACGGCGGTGTTGACATAATTTGTGCGGATGTAGAGTAGGCGAAGCACGTGCTCACCGCGTGTGCAATGTGTGAAACACTCGTGCTCATTGTAAGCACCGTGCGCGCGCGTGTGCGTGTGTGTGTGTGCGTGTGTGTGCGTGTGTGTGTGTGCGTGCGTGTGTGCGTGTGTGTGCGTGTGTGTGTGTGTGCGTGCGTGTGTGCGTGTGTGTGCGTGTGTGTGCGTGCGTGTGTGCGTGTGTGTGCGTGTGTGTGTGCGTGCGTGTGTGCGTGTGTGTGCGTGGCGTGTGTGTGTGCGTGCGTGTGTGTGTGTGCGTGTGTGTGTGTGCGTGCGTGTGTGTGTGTGCGTGCGTGTGTGCGTGTGTGTGCGTGCGTGTGTGCGTGCGTGTGTGCGTGTGTGTGCGTGCGTGTGTGTGTGTGCGTGTGTGCGTGTGTGTGCGTGCGTGTGTGTGTGTGCGTGCGTGTGTGTGTGCGTGCGTGTGTGCGTGTGTGTGCGTGCGTGCGTGTGTGTGCGTGCGTGTGTGTGTGTGCGTGCGTGTGTGCGGGAGCGGTAGTGTAGCGGTTAGCGCGCTGCGCTATGAACCTGGCGACCCGGGTTTGATTCCCGCTCACGGCCAGTGACGATTATCTGAACCGGTCATGGGCCTCCCCTAGGTCGACTCAGCCTCAAATGAGTACCTAGTGAGGTGTCTAAACATCGCCACTGGGGAGACAAAGGCGGTCGGGCGTGGTGCTGGCCACCTACCCCCTAGTGTACCGTTGCGGCCTTCATAGGTGCTCGCTAACAGCACTTGCCCCTAGAGTCTGTTAAGGCTATACGGGGGATCTTTGTCTTTGTTACGCACATGATGGACGTCATGTGAAGCGTGGTGTTTAAGTTAATTATGCAGACCAAGGTTCATCACATCGGCGTGGGCTATATGTTATGCGCTGTTTAGCACGGCTGTATAACACATCGTGTAAAACTAGTTATTAGTTTATGATTACGCAACGTACGTAATGTTCAATAATAACCGCGTGTATGCGTATATTCGTTATGTATATGCACGTACGGTCCGCTTATCTATGATGAGGGTTCACCCCCGCACCTTGTGGACACCGAGGGTCATTTAAACCATACTTCACCACAGTGGCCAGTGGAGGCTGTGGGGAATCGCTGGATCCGCATTGCACAAGGCTCCAACTCCAGCGGCACTGACGCACTCCGACCGATTTAGCCATAGGCAACGTTCAATGTATCCCACGGCGTAATAGCACGCGTAAAAGTGAAGCGTTCCGCGCATAATGCGCGTTCACTCGACACGTGACAGTCATTGTGCAATTGAGACACGTGTGTTTGCTACGCACCCCTCCACACTTACACGTAATGTTCTATCCGCCGAGCCGCTGTGTACGTGCGTGTTCACGACACGAGATCGTTGCTCATCATGAAGGCTCTGCACGGCTCTGGCACGGGTTGTCCGGTTTCTTCCGACAAACGAACAGCGCACGAATGGTATTTTGCCAACTATCAAAGTGGCAGGACGCGCCTGTGAATGAAATCATAAAACCGTCCCGAGACTCGGCGAGTCTTGCCTGGGTAAACAGCAGAGAGTGGCGGTTATTAACTCACAATTTGAATACGAAACGAATTGTCAATGTTGTGGGTTTACTCCCCAACACGCCGTAGTAACGAATTGCCATGTTGTGTTTACGTGGCAAACCTTACTGATTGGCCGTGTCGGGTGGTGGCGGGTTTAACGACACATTTATACGAACGCGATCTAACCCACGAAAAAAAAACAATCGCCTCTATGATGGTTTTGAACACGCTGCGCCGTTCGCGAGCACCCTCGATCGGCCGCGTGCGTCGCCGTACGCGTGCGTTCATCAGCGCCGGGAGGAGGGACTCCACGCGCGACTGTGCACGACGGGGCAGGCGAACACCGCGGGCCACCATCGCGACGCGCTCCTCCGATAATCCCGTGCGGTCAAATCGAGAGAGTGGCGCGAGGCGCGCGCCTGACGGATTCGAATGGGAAGATGCGTAAAAGTGCGCGGGCGTTGGAGCGCGAAGGAAACCGAGAGAGAGAGAGAGCGGGGAAGAGAGGGGAGAGAGGGGGGGACGGCTCCTACACGTGATGGACACGCATGTTATATGACACGCACGCTCGGAGCAAGCAGCAGGCTCATCCCGGCAGCGTCACCATCATTCCAGCCGTCACGGCAGCCGCATGCCTTCGAGATCCTGGAAAAGGTTGTACTGTACTGCGCGCGCGTGTGTGTGTGTGTTTGTGCAAGGTACGCGTCTATGGGGAGCGGTGGCGTAGTGTTAACGCACTGCGCTACGAAGCCGGCGTCTCCAGTATGTATAATTCCTGGTCACGGCTATAATATCATTGGCGAGTAATATCTGAACCGCTCCCGAGCCTCCACTGTATCGACCCGGCTTGACTATCGAGTACTTGGTGCGGTGTGTAAACATAAGCACAGGGAGAGACAAAGGCGGCCGCGCGCGGTACTGGTAACACACAATCCCCTCGTGTGTCGTACCGGCCTCGATAGGCTTTCGCTAACAGCACTTGTCTCAGCAGCCTGCTACACGAGGAATCTGTATCTTTGTACGCATGTGTGTTTGTTACACAGCAATTTTTTTTTACGCAGGGAGGGACAATTTTGCTGCGGTGGTTCGGTGGTGCTGAGCCTTAACATCATTGATGTGGTTACAACGACGATGATGATCATTTAATGAACGTGCGTGCGGGAGTGCATGGCTTTCGACAGCAAGTAGACTTAAGAGACAGATCTGTCCCACTCCAGGATTGCAATGCCGCTCGTTGTATCTCGCTATGCAATCTCACAGGGCGTGAGCCCGAGCAGAGAAAACTGCGATTTAGTATTCCGTGTGTTGGCCCTGCTCGTCTGCTCCTACTAGAGGCGACTGCCCCGCACATTAGCTCGATGCGTGTGCGTACAACACATCATTTACAAAGCGACGACGGTGCGGCGTTAATGACGATGGCAGTGATGTCGATGTGCGTTGGATTTCTGAGTCGACACCTCGGGCACAGCTAAGAGAGACACCCACATTTTGACGAGACAAAAAAATCGTGGTTTTCCGAGTCCGCGTTTTCCTCCATTCAACAGGGTGACATGAATGCTGATTGTGCTGACAATGGACCATTTGAATACACTAAAACTAAACTATATATTTTATTTTACAAGGAAAGGTTCGCTGAGCTGTATAAGCTCTTTTTCAAGAAGCGATCTGGTCACAAATGATAGCGCAACGAAGTGGCATATCACGTGGACGTTTTATAGCAGCCACATATTCTAAACGCACGGTGTTTTAAATGTGGAGGAAAGACCCGAATAAAAATCCACACAACCACGGGGAGAGAGACATGCAAACGCCAAATATATAGGTGTCAGGTTTGGGATCGAACCCACGACCTCCTGCATACCAGGCGAGGTAGTTAACATCTCGCCACAGTAGCACACGAACTGTAGATTCAGTATCGAGTCAGTAGCCAGCAGTTGCACACATTAAATACAATTGTAGTGGAGTAGAACTCATCCGTGACGAAATGTGTTGGGGGAGGAGAGGGGGGAAAACTTCGTGTCCGCTTGTAATTGTGATTAACTTCTACACGCATGCTTTACCTGGCGTGGTGAAATGTTAACTCCCTCGCCTGGTATACAGGAGGTCGTGGGTTCGATCCAGACCCTTGACGCCTGCTGCTGTATATTTCAAGTATGCATGTCTCCCGTGGTCGCGTGGATATTTCTCCGGGTCCTCCAGATTTTCCCTCCACATTTAGAAACATGCGTTGAGAGTATTCGGCTGCTGTGAATTTTACACGTGATAAGCTACTTCGTTGAGCTATCATTTGTGGACAGGCCGATTCTAAAATAAATATATATATATATCTCAGTGAGCCTTGCCTGGTAACATTTAAAGTTATGAGTTTACTCACCACACCTGCGCATACTCTTGAGCAAATGTGACTGATAGACAGCAGTGGTACAGAGATAGATAACTGTGGACTCGTTTCGTCCTTTATTAGGACTCATGAAGAACAGTCAGCTATGCTCACTGCTACCAAGTGAGTTTGAAACCTGCCAGTCCAGTCACATTTGCACGAATCTATTTTGATGGTGATCTAAGACAAGAGGGCCAAAATGCACTTCTACAGGAACACGTTGATAGGTTTTTTGAATGTGCACAGAGGCCGTGTGTTTTTTTTATGTCTCCACGTTTTTTATCGTCGTTGGGAAGGTATAATTTTGAAGCCGTACTATTGTTCCGTCAGAATGGGTTTTTCTCATCATTTACAGATTTGATTGATTGTGCAGAATCCTTGAGCGATTGCCCAGCTCTATGTACATGTACAGCCGTTTTAGTCAAGCCACTGCTGGATGAGGGCTTCCACACGCCGTGCCGGTCGCGAAGAGTGATTTGACTGGATTTCACAACGCTGTTCAGTCGGGGTTGGTGAAGGCCAAAAGGTCATCGGGTCACGGATCGTTCAAACTGAAGTTTCGCGGATCTTTGGATCTTGAGGTGGTCACATCTTCAGATTGCTTGCTATTCACATCAATAACAGTTGATTTTTTCATGCAGCGTCCACCACCTCGTGCCAAAGTAGCCTATAACACCCTTGTGTACATGGCAGTCGCCCTTCCAAGCATTATCCAGACTCCATCCAGCGTTTACTGCAAGATCTAAACCATGTCCAGTGCTCGCTGAGCTGCATTGGCTTCCGGTTACCGAACAAATACATTCTAAGTTCGCACTCATTACACACAAAGTGCTTGCCACAAATGAACCTGCAACACCTTGCTGAAGCATAAACCATCACGCAAACTCCAGACATCCTCGCAGTGGCTTTTGGCTAATCATAGAACAAAGGCGGTCACCGCATCGCACGCGTTCAGATGCGCTTCTGCGGCCGTCTGGAACGCTCTTCCTTCCGATATTAGGAAGCCACTGGAGCCATGCACTTATAAATCCAGACTGAAAACTCATTTCTTTACAACTGCTTTTGTGTTAAGTTTGTTGTCCTTCCCCCGCACCTCTGATTAGCATGGTTAGCTATGTAAGGAGCGAAAAAAGTTCAACATACATACAGTACATAGCTTGTGACGAGATGGGATACATTCTGAGCGATCTACGCAGATGATATGCATTACTAGAATGCTGACATTGTGATAATTTACTTTATCAATGATGTATATTTTATGGTATAAGATGTTGAATGTATTATAAGTTAGATTATCCACTTGGGGTCAAGTCAGAATTCTCAGAAATGTGTACCTATATTTTAGTCTACAATTACACCTCATCCAGTAATCGCAGCACTATAGAGTATGCGACTTGTGAATTATAGTTGTGTAGAAAACGTAGTTTTGTTTCAATGCCTTTGTTTATAGTGTAACGCAGCGACAGCACTGGCATGCATTGCACTGCGGTGTCAAGCTGGCCACTCCGAGTTTGATTCCAGCCACAGCTAAGAGCAGCGGCGAGTGACATCCGAACCGGTCCTGGGGTCCCTCCCTCCCCCGCCTTCACCAACCGGCACTGACCAACGTGGTGCAGTAAGTCGGGTCAAATACCCCCCCCCCCCAAAACGATCCGAGGATCCGTAAAGCGTGCGTAGGCCCTCATCCAGAAGTGGATTGACAAAAATCTGTAAACGTAGTTTTTTTTAATGCATGTGTGCGCACGTGTATGCTAGTCGTACGTGTTTATAAAAGGCCCCGCTCCGTTTACGTATCTGTGTTGGTGCTGCATGCCGGCACTTGTGGCATCGTGCTCGAGTGTCACCGATGGTTGTCCGACGAATACACACTACGCTCCGTCACAGGAATGCGATATTTTCACCACTGCCCGCAAAGCTCTTAACGAGGCGAGCAAAGCCGCATGCTCATTGCAGGAGGCAACGACTTGTCGAGCACGCGAACCAACGAACAATAATTCATGATGGTTGAACTCCTGGTCATGGTTAAGCATCGAGTGGTGGCAATTGTCAGAAGAACCTCCCCTGCCCGCCCGCACCCCTCCAGAGGAGATTGTCAGTGGTCAAGTCGAGATGTGGCGAGGGGATGGAGGGTCTCACTCGCAGCTGGGTGGGGGGGGAGGCAGGGAAGTTGCAGATGCAGGAGATGTTACACAGATGGAAGTTTGAGGCTCTGCGTGAAGTTGGGATGTGGGAAAAGAGAGGTCGATGAGAAATATGAGCGTGAGATCCTCAAGAGGGCATTGACTACAGAGCAATCTCGGTGGAATTTCCCTTTTTTGCAAAAAACAAGATTGAACTGGGTCATGGTGGAGACCATGGCAGAAGATACTTCATTGCACTCTTTCCTATTAAATGTAGAATGGAAATCTGCAGTGATGTTGGGATCCAATGTAGGTTTTTTTTCTTCCTCCAGGATTTCAATAACAGCAGCAGTCTTGAGGGCTTGTGGAGCAGTTCCAGAAGAGATTTGAGGCATAAGCTCCACGTACAGATTATTCGCAGGTGAAGTGATGCAGTCCATAGTCAATACAGCACTGGGGAGACGAAGTGGACACGTGATGCTGGTCACCCCAGCATCACGTGATATATTACAGGTGCTGGCTCACACCTGATCCAGACGTTTGGAGGCAACGGGGTGGCTCAGAGATGCTCCTAAAATAAGAGCCATGAGACTCGGCAAGGCTTTCCCAAATAAATACACTCAATTGTTACATTTATATTGAAAGACGGAAAGATGAACACGAGGATTAGAGAACATAACGCAGGTCAATAGCATTCAAACAATTATGAAAAGTGGGCTTTGCGCCGAAACACATCGCAAGAAAGTACAATGAGTGTGAGCAGCAGCGAAAGAATGAAACACATCCGAGAGGACTTCTGAAGAGGCGATGAGACTCGTGAAAACAGCTCGTATGCAAGGTGCAAGGTGAATTATTACATTTTAGGATTGTGAAAGACGGTGCCGGATCGGAGAGACCTTCATCCACCAGTGGATTGACCGTGGCCAACGGTGTTCCAGTATCGCAACGGTGTCAATATGAATGTTGCCTATATTCTTACTTGATACAGCTATCGTGCTGTGACGGTTCCACCTGAAGACGGAAGCTTGTGTTGCCTCCGAAACGTCGTGATTTTTATTTTAATAATTTATTTTTTTTACCTACGTGACTTTACCGAAAAAACCTAAGAATATGAATACTTGCAGTCACGAAAGCTTCAAATCTATAATTAATGGTGCCGTGTGTGTTCCTGTGCAGCTAAGCTGGGGCTCCAGCACAGATGCCTCGCCCTGTGAAGGGGCCCTCCCAGCCCGGCGGCGGGGAGGACAGCGCAGAAGCCGAGGAGACTGGGGGCGCAGAGGGGGCAGGGGCCGACAGGGACGCGTGCTGCTTCTGCTGGTGCTGCTGCTGCTCGTGCTCCTGGTGCGTGACCCCCCCTCCGCTTGGGGGGACCGAGCCCGACAGGGGCAGTGGGACACGCGGCAAGGGAGATATTCCTACAGCAGCTCTTCCCGGTAGAGGTGCAATGATGCACCGGATTCATCGATCGGTTGTGGTTATTGGGTTTTTTTGCACATTATATTGCAATTGTGCGCGACTTTCGCGGGACAGGAACGTTTTAATTCGGGGCTCTGCATCCAGCGGTGCATTATTCCATGTGAGAGAATGTCGCGGAACATGACGTCACAGAACAACATGAGGTCACTGCAGAAGGCCTCTTTATCCACACTAAGGTCACAACTTTTATATGCACTGCAAAAAAGTGTCCATCACATGTCAATCAAACCAACAATTTTAAGCCAATCCTCGGGAACAAGACTGAGATTATCAACTCGATACAACTTTAGAACCTCCGATTAGTACATATGGATACATGTGATCTGCGAAAGACAAACATACATACATACAGAACCACGTATAATCATCGGTATCCATCGAGAGCAGTGGTTCTGAATCTGGTAAGCACGCACCCACTGGGGGTGTGCGAGATGCCCTGTCTGGGGGGTGCGAGACGTGGCCAGATTTTTTTCGGAGGTAAAATCATCGAAAGACATATTAAGCACGGGCACGTAAGCACAACTGCTTTGCTTCATGAAACCTGTGTGCTTATTAACAGTAGACATTTTTAACGATTGACAACCAAAGGGGTGCAAGGCTGCAGTAAAGGTTAAGAACCGCTGGTCGAGTCACAGCCAGGATCTGGGTGGTGCCATCTCAGTGCCGACTCCTGAGCCTCCCGGACCCTATTACGACGTTAATATCGATTCTTCAGGCTCACAATTCAAGCATCAAATCTCAAGAGTAATGTAATGTCAACGTTACAAACGATGTGCAAATTAAATGCACAAAGGCGAAGGGAGTGAACAACAATGTACCAAACAAGACGGAATGAGAAACAATACAAATGAGATGGCAAAAGCAAAACTAAAAAAGATATAAACATTCTTGAATCACGGCCCTGATTATCAACAATTTATATCATCCCTAAAAGCATAAATTATTACGCTCAGTATTTAGCCTGGGTTTTGGGGACCCCAAGGGAAGCGTAGGCATCAATATGGGTCCATAAAATGGTCTAAGGGGGTCCAGATGTGATTCGGAACGAGTAGCAAGGGGCCTGTAAAGACAGAAGAAAGAGCAAGGGGTCTGCGAAGACAGAAGGACGCATCAAAGTTGACGTAGTAAATACCACATCACAGTTACATATACTGGACAATCATATTCCAGCAGAGAAAGTTTAGGAAGCTGTGGTCTGCATTAGACAGTATGCAGGTAAGGTACACGAGGATGAAACGTTAATATACTCTTTAACTCAACAAGTAAAAGTTTCTCTATTCGCGAAAATATAACAAAAAACACAATATTCACCTTACCTATTGCATTCTTTTGCTTTGGCGTTTACAATTCTTGCAACGTGACCTCTGTTACGACACGGCAATCGTCCTCGTCAAACGTCGAATCGCAACCTCACAACGCAGCTTTGCCTTTGAGCAAAAAAAAATATTGCAACACTGAGCCGCGATTATATCACTTTGGGCACCGAGGCGGTGAGTGGCAGCGGGACGCTTGAGGAAAGGTCACGCACGCGGCACCCCAGATTGGTGCGACATGGGGCCCCCCCCGAGCCGTTAAAACTCGACTAAAAATATCCCCGAGTCGATTCTCACGGGACTCATTTGTTACAGTTGTCAGGGAGACGCGACAGAATGTCACAGATAAGAGGCTCGCATTGTTATTGGCCGTTGCGACCGCATTACAGTGCGATGCGCGTACAGGAGATCGATACGGGAGACGGGGGGGGGGGGGTGGCGGTGGGGCTACTCTCGAACGCGAAGCTCGGTGCTGGAGAGATGACGGCGCTCGGTTTCAACGGTGGCTTCCTTGCGCCGAGGCGTTGCTCTTGACTTGTGCTTCAACTCCCGTGCGCCGAATGTAGTCTCGCGCCCCAGGGCGAAGAATCGCCGACGTCCTCTCGGAAGAACTCGCACACGACGCGCACCGAGGACTGCACCGACTCGGAGGCCACGAGGTGTGGATTTTTTTCCGCCGTTTTCAAATTCACGCGGGGAAAAAGCTGACGGGCAGAAACATTTTTCCCGGACGTAAAGATTGTTGTTGTTTTTTGTTCTTAGTGTAGTGAGCGACTTCTGAGACATGTCGTGTAGAAGGCTTCTTATTTTTTAAGAGCACACTGGGCGATACATTTATGTAACGCAGCTACACATAGCCGACCCGAACACACAACCCCATCGTCGGCGTCAAACTACGCAGCTGCCCGACCAGCGCAGTGACGGCGACGGTGAGAGCCTTGCAGGAGATCGGCCACGTGGCCGGACGACGAAGAGAGATGATGGCGAGCAGCGACGCAGCCAGGACCCGCAACAGCACCGAACCTTCTCTGGTTCGGCCCCCCTTATATACACTCCAGCGTGGCCAAGCCCCGCCTCCGGCCATGCCCCCTTCTAGAACCCTCGAGCAGTTCCCGGAGCTGCTCAACTGACTCCGCCTTCCACCTTTACCCCAGATACGCCCTCCTCGTAATTAGGCATTACGTAATGTACCCATAACAACAATTACCCCTTCAGGCAGACAGGTGGCACCCTGTCATTACATCAGTATGGATCATCGAAGTATATACGGGGTGGGGGGGGGGGTGAACAACGCATCGATTGTTAGGCTTGTGATATACATGCATCACATCGCTATTGTAAGAATCGGTATTGTTGTACGCGATGGGTTGACTTCACTCCGGCAGCCACTTGAGCTGCAACCATTCAGAGCAATGTTGAACACAGAATTGGTTCTTGAATGGACTCGGAAACCACGATTTCTGACAGTTACATCGTCGGAGTGCGGGATGCGTCATTCACCTCACCCAAAACTCCTCTTTCGAGCATACCACAGCGCCAAATCCTGTCGTACGTCACAGACCAAGTTAAAGTGCCGGCATCAAAGTCTGTTTAAAATGAATGGCTCCAATATGGGTTTTTTTTATTTGGCATCAGGTTTTTTTTTTTATTTAAATGTCTCGTTATATTCCGATCGTATTATAATTGTGCCATTGGCACTGTCATGACAGAAACATTTATTCGTTCCGACCTTGCCTAGAGCAATGCATCACGATGCAAGAGAATGATCCGGAGATGGTGATAAATCCCTCCAATGACCCCCTAATACACATTGGAAGTGCTGCAGCCTTGCACGCGACCTGCTGTAGAGATGTTTGTCTATATATATAAACACATGTTTATGGACTAAAAGTGAAACCTTACGTTTAAAAGAGGTTTTCTTTCTGCAGTCGTTGGTAACCGCCAAGCTAAGACCGTCAACTTGCTACACTTGAAAACCTGGTTTAATCAAAGGTGGCAGAACCCAAATTAGAACCTAAGATCTCAGTGTTGCTGGATCAGTCATCAACTCCTGAGCTACCGAGCCACCCACTTTTAATAAATATACAATGTATAACAATCGTAAATGATGTGAAGAGCTGGGTAAAATTAAATGTCAGCCTCTATCCTGAAGTTGGGCTGCTCCAGATAAATACGGACAAAATAACTTAGAGGAATACAATTAAGAGAGCATAACATAATTTGAATACCGAGGACAATTATTATAAGTGGACCAGAGTCATAATGATGAAAGCCAACGAGCAGAACAGTGTATTTGTGGAGCTGAATTTAATTATGAAAAGCAGCCAATCAAACCAATGACCATACTCTTTGTTTCTTTCGGTAAAGTCACGTAGGTAGCTTGAAATCAAGATTAAACCAATGACTGTTTTGGTGAAAATATACATGTTTAAAAAAATAGCACAAATTTTTCTGCTACATGTTTTATATTTCTTCACGACATTCGTTTTCCTATTTTCATCATTTTAACACGTGGAAAACCAAGGCCCTAATTTTTGTACTTATCACGTACGTTAACGTTTAGAAAATTCTGAGAAAGGCTTGTAGCTTCACCACGATGTTTGGAGCTACCCGATCTTTCAGAAAGAAAATGCCAAATAAAACACAAGTGGCCCATTTTGTCGGTTTCACTGATAGAAGAGGCCGAATGAGTTTGCAGCCATTAACCCGGCCTACGACCCCCCCCCCTCCACGCAATCGCCACGCGCAGCGGGCGGGCCGGTGCGGACGAGGTGCTGGCGTGGGGTCGGTCGTTCGAGCGTCTCGTACGCAGCCCCACGGGCCGCGCGCACTTCCGCCACTTCCTGCGCGGCGAATTCAGCGAGGACAACCTGCTCTTCTGGCTTGCGTGCGAGGAGCTGCGAGTCGGCACAGACGAGGCCTCCCTACCCGAGCGCATGAGCACCATCTATGAGGAGTACATTTCCATCCTTTCGCCCAGGGAGGTGAGCGTCCGTCGCTCGGTGTGGCACCCCCCACCCCCCCACGCTCAACGTAATTCAGCGTCTCACACAGCAACAGCCTTCTTCTGTGCTCCGTACGGTCGCGTAGCGTGGTTGGCATGGCCCCTTGTGCAGTGAATGAAACGGGGCTCCCCACTCTTCCATCACCGTGTATATTCACACATGGCGCTGGTACGTTTCACACGAGTGTCTTCAACGATGTATACCGAGGCGTCTTTGTATCACGCGAGTTCACATGTGTACACACACCCACGAATCACGACCACCCGCCGGCAGAACTTGACACTGCCGCCCCTACCAACTCCCAACATCTGCCACCGCCCTCGGAAAATGCCTACGTTGCCTACTACGCCTAAAGCCGGCACCCCCCCCACTTTCCACCAACCCCATTTTCATAACCCAGCATCTGGGGCTCTCCGGCCCGTGGGCCCTGGTATATTTGTACCACCTGCACACTCGATAGCTTACACCACTTGTCTCAATTTGTCCGATATCTCTAACCCCGGGTACAGGGGAGCAGGCGGATGATTTACGCCACCGTGTGCGCAGGTAAGCCTCGACTCGCGCGCCCGCGAGGCCATCAACGAGGGGATGGAGGAGCCGGACGTGGGCACGTTCGACGAGGCGCAGCAGCAGATCTACATGCTCATGCAGAGGGACTCGTATCCGCGCTTCCTCGCCTCCGAGCACTACCGCTCGCTGCTCCAGGGCGCCCCCGACAAGAGCACGGCAGCCGTCTCGCCGTGCGTGGACACCAGCCCCACGGTGGTCAAGCCGTGAATGGGACTCTCTTAAAATCCCTTTTCTGCAGGGACTCGCGCCCCATAAACCCGAGGCGACGCTATCACGGGATTTGACTGTGCACTCTCAAGGACAGCAATCATATGGTGGCTCACGCCGTGGCCGATTGGGTCATCACGACTGGTGCACGCCTGCAAGGATTGTTAAGTTATATTCAGGTATATAATAGTAAAAGAGGACCGTGACCAATAAGTGGCAACCGAGAAGCCATACAAATCGTGCATTAGCTCATATACGTCACCTCTAAATATATTAATACATATACGTACCCTACTACTCCCGTTACATAGTACTGTGCTTGCATGTTGACCTTTAAACACAAGGATGGCGTAGGGACAAAATACATGTCTCCGCATCATGATATTTAAACAAATCATACGGGATTTAAAAACAATTGCTGTTGTTAGATATTGGCCCACAGGGCCCAAAGGTGAATAATTATTTTTATGAGGAGAGATCAACTTTTGTCTGTCCATGTTACCCATGATTCCCTGCAGTAGTATATGATTTTTTACATGTAAATTATGTATTTGCTTTGACATAGTGTATACATACACAATTAAACTTTTTCATATTTAATATGGTCACTCTTATCCATGCCATATGGGTGGTGTTCCTTAATTTCTCCCGTCTGCACTGTGTATCCAGCATTATATTTTTATAACAATAATCAACCACATTGGAGCATCTCAATTCAGTCTAAGTGGTTGCTCATGAAATGGTCATGGGGAAAAAGTAGAAAACAAATATTTAAATAACTCCTCTTAAAACCGCTGTGCCACTCTAAGCTCCCTCCCGACTCTACCTCTCGCTTCAAAATTCTGACCCCCCCCCCCCCCCATACTTGACCCAAGCCCATTAACTCCCCTTCCCCCACACCCGATGTCTCTCTGCACACATCCACGCAATGCGCCAACTGTCAAAAACTCCAAAGTAGTCTGCAATCACTTCCATGAAGCCAAGAGGCAAAAGCTGGCTTGAAGTGGCCCCTACCACTCTTAATAAGCCTCCGCTCTGCACCATCTCAGAGAATGCATCACAAGCTCTGGTGGGAATTTTTTGTTAATAATATAATCACTGTTCTCATGCCTGTAGGAGGTCAAAAAAGCTTTTATACGTTTGCGTGCCTGACCGACATCTTGTATGTTAAGCAGTAGCTTAGGCACACTGTACCCAATACTGCGACTTAGAACATCGGCAATACATTAACAAACACCTTGACTGTACATGACTGAGTGTACTTGTGGTAAGTACTTTCGTTCCAAGAACAATCACATATCAGTGAGGTGGTGTTGTCGTGGCCAGAGCTAATGTGGAAAAGGTGAAAAACGCTGCGCTATTTATAAACTTGAGGATATAGATCATATTGCCTCATCGTATTTTATGTGGCTTGTCGATACGTGGTGGTGGTACTGTTAGCGTTGCATCATCAATACGTGCAAACACTCAAGTCATTTATAAATATATATTCACACACCGAAACCACAAATCCCTGCCAAGCTCCTGTTCCAAGGCTTAATTATGTTTGGTGACGAGTGACGTGTGTACACAGCTGCATTAACACTAAGTGCACACAAACCTAATGGCGTTGTACAGGGTACAACCAATCCATGTAATGTGTACTTAAGAAAGAGTACAAATAGTTGACAAACATGGCAAAAAATTCCACCCTTTGCCCAGTGCTAGGCACTGGGGTAAATGGTAGGCAAATGCCACGTGACACCAAGGCCAATTAAATAATGGCACACAACAATATACTCTCTAGGCCAATTAGGCATAAATATTGGAGTGTTGGTTTGACATTGTCTACCTTTTCCTACCGCTCAGTGTGCCTCAGCAGTTCTCCCGCTATATTTTATCACCCCAAGACGATTTGCTTGTGTTGCGATCGAAACGTCGTGAATTTTTATGATTTTTCTATCTACGTGACTTTACCGAAAGACCCAAAGAGTATATTTCTTGTGCGATGCCTCAAGATGCCTTTTTAACCTTCAGGATTAAATGCGATTAAAAAACTTAAATGTCACTGTATGTAAATAGGCATACCATTTGCAGGATTTATATAAAAATAATTTTAATTCCATAGGGAGGCATGAGTTAACTATTTAGCTTCCAATTATTGTTGATAGATGTGCAGTTGCCATATGCTTATAGGCAGAGCCATCCCTAGGCTACGGCGAATAGGGGCACTACCCCGGGCCCTGCACTTTGGGGGGCCCCATGCTTTGGCACGAACATTAACGTGAAAAATGGAGGTTGCATCCATACGCAGTGGTTTGCACTGATAAAAGGAAACCACACTGATAAAGAGTCAATCTTCCAAAAGGCAAATGTTTAGGAAAGATACACAGAAACTCTAAAATCTGACATCCCATGAACAAATGCCTTTGCTTAAGAATGTTGAACATTTATTAAGCATTCATGACGATATATTTTCCTCTATAGACTCCTCCTTTACGTACCAATTTTAAGCCTTTGCTTAAAAATATGCTGACCTACTTAAATTTTCCAAGGCAAAAAATGAATGTTTATACATCTTACAAATAGCATCACTGAAATAGGTAGTTGGTAATGTGTTCATTGTCAATGAGTTTTCCATACAAAAAAATGTACAAAAAAATGCACAAAAAATACGGCACTACTTCTGAATTGTAATGAAATGTTTATAAAAACTACTAAGGTAACAATATACATTGAAATATATTTTTTCAAGACAAAAACCAAACCAGTAGGAACTGTTAACAGTTAAAAGCTTTATTTCAGGTACTAAACAAAAAAATGCTAGTCACATTACTGTATTTAAAAACCAATATCAGTTGTGTTTTTTAACAGCTCATTACATATAAAAAATTAAACCATGATAACTAAGCCTTGGCTTTTAGACGTGTGATACAGGATGGATTTCTCCAGTGCATCAACATGTTGGATCGTTGGAAAATGCCAATTTTGTTGCTCAAATTTCCGTTGGCAGTGATTTTTCTCCTCCCACGTGGCCATCGGGAATTAGCAGAACTGAAAACAAAAGCACAGTGTTTGCACCATCAGATATATGTGTGAAAACTGAAGCATTTCCACCAATACTTGTGCAGTGACTGCGAGATGGGCGTTGAAAATTGGCGAGGGTTTGGTCTGGAAGAAGACGGCCATGCCATCTATTGCAGATATGAATGCGACTCCCCCTTACCTTCCATCGGTTTCCACACTCATTGCAGAGGACGAAAGTGGTCATAGGCTCATCAGCACTTCGCGTTTGAACCTGGAGAGACGTAGGTAAAATGAGTGAGATATACATGTCACACATTTAAACATGACGTGATCGGTCAAAGATTACGATGATGGTGGCACTTCAAAGTGATTACTGCTGCTGACAACATAGTAATGATTACGTAAACAAACTCCAAATACAATTTTCATAGGGGATTCAACAGTACATCGAAATGTGTGCATGGACAAAACACAACAGGTAAATCGGGGTAAATATTAGCTTGGGCTGTTATGCATGCTATCATGCAACATTGCTTTATTAGTTTTATAAAACAAATATATTTCTTTACCCTTGTCCATTAAAAAGATATTATCGGAATAATGGTATAAATAAGCTCGGTGGTAAATTTTTGGAGTGATCAGTGTAGGGGTTTTGCAATTGTTGTGAAAACATGTGAAGTGTCCTGAAATAGCAATATGCAGCCAATCTGTTCCCTTTATAAGAACATGAGCATCCATATTTGTGCCTTAAAACATTTGGGACCACTTGTACCAGCTCCTCCCACAGATGACCACCTGTGACCCACACGAGGTTGAAACAAGATGTACAATCTAAGCTACGTGAAATGACATTTGGCAAATACAGTAATACCCCGATAGTCGCCCTCCTGTTTTATGTACTTTCGCTATAACGTACTAAACTTATCAATATCCAATCCCGTTTTAAGCACTGTGGTACCTCGCCATAACGTACTCAAGATTTATGAACTTTACCACGAAGATCCACATTCATGTGCTGGATGGTGCCCAAGCGTTGGCGTTCCTGACTACCGTAATCTCTCACGTATACATATTCATATTTTTTACCCCACATACCGTATTTATGGCCACTGTTTATACAAGCGTAAACATTTTTTACGTGATAAACCACACGTGATATTTCTAGTAAAATAGACAAGGTGATATATCTGAATATATCTATAATATATACCGACTTTTCAGAACGATGGTGGTACAGTATAAATGCGCAATGGGTTACTGAGCATCCTGTTAAGGTTCTGTACCACGTTACTCTCCGCCATCCTATCTCTTTGTTTCGATTAAACTCCTTTCGATTTACGTTCTGGCTTTCAGGAATGCATCCTTGGTATAAACCGGGATATGCAATAATAGCACTCCCCCTACAGTCCAAACATTATTTAAAACCGATCAAATTAAATCCCACAATCAAATTAGTTTAACAGGTGAATGCTGAGTGGTAAAAATACAGAATACGTTCTTTACCCAGGAAAACCTGAGTCACAAGAATACTTCCCAGAGGGTCCCCCCTTGTTTGGGATGTTTGGTCAACTTGTAGCACAAAACAGTTTTGCTCATGGTGAAGCCAAACCAAGAGATACCAGACACCACACAAATAGCCTTCCACAACCTACTTGCTAGAGTGCACCTTGGGAGCTCTGCATGTGGGTGTCTCATATGACCTAAACACAATCCACGGACCTCACCTGCTTCACTACCACACCAAGCGTCATCCAGAGACAACTGTTATCTCGATTAGTCTGTTACGTGTGTGTTAATCTTGCAGTTCATTCTGAGCAGTTGATGCTCCACAGAGCTGGAGCGGTGGGAGTCCTCCTGGGACACTCGCCTGCGTGTAGGTGGTGTTCTTCTTCTTGCATTTGCCACAGCTGAACAGGTCGGACACGGTGCCGCCGGTCTTGGCCATCTGGTGCTCACGGATAGCCTCCTTCGTCATTGCCTTCCTGATCTCCTTGAGCTCGTCGCTCGCCATCTCCTGCAACAGCGGAGGAAAAGCAGTTTGACGTAGGCGCCAAGACTCCGCGCAGAGCATGGTTGGGTACCAGTCAAAACGACAGTTTACATTTGCCCTACAAACTGTGTAATTTACTTATATGCGAAGTACCGCAGACCGGGCAGTATTGTATGGGCCGCCACAGTGGCGAGATGCCTGGTATACAGGAGCTTGTGGGTTCGATCCCCACCCTGACGCCTGTATATTTGGAGTTTACATATTCTCTTCCCGTTGTCACGTGGAGTTTTCTCCAGGCCCTCCGGTTTTTCCTTCCACATTTAGAAATATGCGTTCGAATATTTGGCTGCTATAACTTTCCACATAAGCCACTTTTCTGAGCTATCATTTGTGGCCAGGTCACTTCTGAAAAACAGCTCTATATCTAAGCCTTACCTGGTAAAATAAACATCTAAAAAAAGATATCGGTGTTCACGTGTTTCTTCACTACATACAACAGGCACTATTTTATTTTACACCAATGCTTTCAATTACCCAATTTCACTGCGAATGTTGATTCTAATAACAAAATACTGATCTCACATTACTGTTATTCCACCAGTTGAATAGATCGGGCTTACACATGTGGAATAGTTTACATTTTAATTATTAAGCATTGCTTCATTATATTTCTGAAAGTCGTTTTAACATTCTAGACACTAAACGAAATGCATTGACATGGTAAATCCATATCATATTTCCTGACGAGCTGCATTAGGTTACATTTTAGGAACACCTGGATGTGACTCCTATTCACCATTCATTGCCTATGCCTCAATTTTGCACCCACTGTGGAGTTGAGGGGGATGGGAAAGACAAGTCTTGCTGATCTGGCTTTTTAGCTCTGGTTGGAGCAAGCAACAATGGGTTGAATGGCCTTGTCATTCGATAACATTCTGTGTTTGTGTGTTTACAAAAACTCTTCCCCGTCATCTCCATCGGTCTTTTGCACTAATACACTACTACACTGCTGACACAACCTCAGTATAGAATCAGTTCATCTCAACAAAGAATGTAATAGCTCTCCACCAACCACACCCAGGGCTTTCAACAAAAAATTCTGGAAATGTATTTCACATTTAGTATCTAAAAATTCTACTTTTTCCATTCAAGCTTAAAATGAGGACCAAGAGCCACAGCGCCCTCTGGTGGCTGCGAGGAGCTGCACCTCTGCTGTCATCCTGGCAATTTTTTCCGGCGTGATGTTGCCACAGAGGACGTTCTTGCGGAGCTCGGGGTTTTTGACATCCTTGAGGTTGCTGATTCGGCTCCTGACACGATTTTTGTACTTCATGTCTGTGTTCTTCATCTCTTGGAAGATGAGTGCATGGTGTCAAAGAATTTACCTGGGCTGTTCAGTCACAAACGTCCCGTGTAAACGAAAAATCTCAATATATTGCAAACATTAATGGTAGTTAATTACATATCCAATAGGTCTTAGTGTAATGCTTCGGATGGAATTAAAGTTAATCAAGTGTGTGATTAAGTGCGTAACTTGAAATACAAAGGATATATTCTTCTATTTGTGCTGACACTTCTTCACAATCTGTTCCAAAAATGTTATAGTCATCTAAAAAAAGGCAAGAAAACAAGTTAGTATCTGTAAGAGAAACTCGTTGCCTTATGATCAAAAACAAAACAAAAAGCTGACGTGATTCTTGTGATTGGCAGTGAATGAGATTCCATCTTCCGTAGTAGTGACAAAAGATTAGTCAGAATTACAATGTGTGATAAGCTCGGCATGGACTGAGAAATGCACCAAAATATTGTTACGATGAAAAGTGATAGCAATTATAAACACTACACAAACACATTCTACAACAGCTGGATAAACACAATTCTTACAGGCTAGAGATACGAACGGAGTTGTTGCTTGAACAAATAAGAACACGAGGCAGTGTGCCGCCACGATGGTTGGGGTTAACATACGATCAGGTCCCCCTTGCCCATAATCTTTGGAGTAATCAGCAAGTACACTCGCATAGACAATCCATGCACTCCCATGCCCCTGTTTACCATTGGTCTTGAGAGCAGCTGAGATCAACTCGCGACACTTCATGCGCACGGAGTCGCCCGTGATAGGTGCGCGTGGGAAGCACGTAGCGACAGGCGTGCCGGGTGACTTCCCGGACTCAGACTTGCACACTCCACTGCCGGAACTCAACGTGAAATGGTACGTTACTTACAGTTCAACATTGCATTTAAAAACACTCACAAGAGTCTGCGCGGTGGTGAATTACCACCACGACAAAGGGTGTTCATTTCACTACAGATCCAATCATTCACTTCATAGCTGGAGATATTTAAAGTGCATACCATATCAATTTGTCTTGACAAATATGGTAATAGGACTAATGTTATCATGGATACTACCTTTTTCCAAAGAACCACTTTTCATTAGAAAGATAATTGTCAAATTTTAGTCAATTATTGGTGCAGATAGACCCTAACAGTGTATATGAAAACATCATATGCTGAACTGCTCTATACATTTATTTATTTTTATCTTGATTTGAAGCTTTGGTGACTGCAATAATCCATACTCTTTGGTTCTTTCGGTAAAGTCACGTAGGGAGAAAATTACATTTTATTTTATACCTACGTTGTGTGTCACAATCAATTCAGTGACTAAAATCAACTAAATTTCAGATGCATGCAATCGAATCATGTGCCAAAGAATCGGTTTTATTATGCTAATTATTTGGTTGTTATCTTCAGTGATGTTCTATCCACTCTGGTACAAAGGGCATCCTCCAGTCATCATCACTCTCCAGTCCTGCAAAGCCACAATCCATCTCTAATCTCATTACTCCATCTCAGTGCTGGACATTCTCTCAGGCACGATAATTTCCCTGGCTGCAAGTCCCTTTTCGTCAGCCATCATCGTCATGTATCCTGCCCAATTTCACTTAACTTTTCTATGATGTATCGGATTTGCATTTACCTGATCCACGTGTTACTCTGTTCTTTTTAAAGGGGACACCACTCATTTAAAAAATGAAACCCATTACCGTATTATCACAGGTATACAAATTGTGAACGAATGTTAAACAAAAAGATTGTCAAGGCAAACCAACCACAAGCAAAGATGGATTGATAATTTACTTAATTACCATCAACCATAATCATCATATGGATCAGATTCTAGAGAAGACAAATTTATTTCAAACACCATTTGCTTATATTTTGAAGACTAAAAAAGGCACATGATTCAGTGGACATTGATGCAAAGCACTCGCAAACCAAAACCTTAGAAATGTTCTTGAATAAAATTGTGATCCCCAATCAGGACAATTAATCAATCGTTGGGGGGAAATTGTTAAATGTCTACTAGTTTATTCCCCTCCCCCCTTCGCTGGTAAATCTATGTTTGCGTAACAGGGCAGCGATTCATTTTGTTAACATTTTTTATAACAAAAAAAATGTATGAGGATAACGTCATTCTGCCAGCTCAGCACTCTGACCTCTAACCTCTGGGCCACCCTGCCACCTCACAATAATCAATTGTTCGACATTGATGTAAATTAAGTGGCATCTAATGGCTGGAGGTGTCAATTGTATACAACACATATTAATCTCAACTATTGATTCTAACGTGCGTTTCGATGCACGTCTCGTGAGCTTAATAATTAATATCAATCAATGCACGGACGCATCATTACACCCATGATTACTACCTTTCAGACAGGTTGTTTAAGTAGGTATTTCTCTTAAGGATAAAGCTAATGATAAATGAAAATCTATTTTTACTCACACTATTGCCATTGAACCATGTGGGTAACAATCAATAATTTAAAAATTACGAATATGATGTGAATATACACGTAGGCTAACGATACATAGCAAAGGTGACAGAACATGAGACTGCAACTAAAAGTGGCCGAGCCATGCAAATTCACTGAATCATCGGGTGAGGTGGTGAATTGTTACATCCCCAATGCTGACAATGACGTTATCGTGTTGCTCGCTCACCTCTCCTCTTCACCATCCATTGAGTCTTGGGAGGACGGTGGAGGTGTTGTACTGAGGCCTTTGTCCTTTTCACCTGACTTGGCTCCATCTGCACCATCTGAAGTTAAAAAAAAACACGCTTTAGCTTTACAGTTTTTAAAAGAGCAGTACCACATTCCTGCTACAATTTCCCAAACCGATTGTGACATCCCTCCCATCAAAATTCAATATCTCTCATGTGCTGTCAAACTCATAGGCATCCCTATTGCAATAGTTACATCTTCCCAAGTTATGCATTGGGCAGGTGATATTGTACATTAAACAATCACCATGAATGTAAATGCTTCATTGAAACAAAACTACATGGCACTGTCAATAAGGGACACCTGTTGCAGAACTAGCACTGGGTATCCAAATGAACTGCTATGACGTTGTTAATAATAACACTGATACGTCTACCACATGGTCAACTAAACACTTTCCTGCGGAGGGAGCTGGTACGAACGTTGGGTTGCTCGGTCAATGGCCAGGGTCAACGGCGGCGTGGTGTCTTCCGCAAATATGGCCGACTGTGAGGGTGGGCACAAGCCGGCGTGAGAAGGTTAAACGTTGAGTTTTATAAGGGCACCATGGGGTGACCAGCCCCTCCCCACCTAGCCCCACCCCTCCCACCCCCCACCCAGCCCCACCCAGCCCCTCCCCTCTTCAGGTGGTTCCTACCAGTAATAGAATCCTTAAAATGTATATCCTTTATTTTAACCAGAAGACTACTGCAACCCATATTTTACAACACCTAATTAAACTGTACTGATGGAAATAGTCATTTTTTACCGCTTGTATGTACACATGTTGAACTTTTTTCGCACCATACGTAGCCAACCATGATAACACGATTTTTGTCCCTGGGTAGTTAGTGTTATTTTTTAATTGCTTATGCCTATGAAGTATAGAAAATGGCTATTATTCCCCACAAATCTTGACTTAAAGCTTTCGTGACTGCAGGAATTCATATTATTTGGGTCTTTTGGTAAAGTCACGGTAGATAGAAAAAAATATAATAAAAATGTATCGAACAAACCAAGCGGTTTTCCTTAAAACCCTCTGCTGCTAGACCATCCAGATTGTATGGCCTACCAAAAATCCACAAAGAAGGTACACCGCTTCGTCCTATCGTCTCCACCATTGACTCACCCACCGACAAACTGGCCCGATTTCTGTTTGAGACCTTACAACCATTCACTGGTAAGACCACCACAGCTGTACTTAACTCAGCTCACTTGGTATCGTTAATTAAGGACATCTCACTATCTCCCGGTGATTTGCTCGTTAGTTTCGACGTAGTAACTTTGTTTACCAAAGTTCCTGTGCCTGACACAATTGCAATCATTGAAGATTTGGTCCAACAAGGACTGAATGCTGATGTACCAGCCCTGGTTAGACACTGCCTCACCAACACTTACTTCACCTGGAATGGAACATTCGACAAACAAGTTGAAGGTACTCCAATAGGTTCTCCCTTATCTCCAGTTGTAGCCAATGTTTTAATGGAAAAATTTGAGATGGACGCCATCGAGGCATCCACTCTACGTCCGTCCTTGTGGAAGAGATACGTAGATGACGTGTTCTTCATCTGGCCACATGGCCTACCAGCGCTGGGCCAATTCTTCAACCGCATCAATTCCATACACCCAGCCATCAAATTCACCATGGAGGTGGAAAAGGATGGCAAGTTACCATTCTTGGATGTTTAATTCGAAAGAGACCAGATGGCTCAATGGGACACTGTCTACAGGAAGTCACCCATATGGATGCCTACCTAAAACCTGACTCCCACCACCATCCATCCCAGAAGAATTCCCTCATCAAAACTCTACACCAGGGGTCCTCAAACTTTTTAAACAGGGGGCCAGTTCACTGTCCCTCAGACCGTTGGAGGGCCGGACTATAGTTAAAAAAAACTATGAACAAATTCCTATGCACACTGCATATATCTTATTTTGAAGTGAAGAAACAAAACGGGAACAAATACAATATTTAAAATGAAGAACAAGTAAAGTTAAATCAACAAACTTTCCAGTATTTCAATGGGAACTATGGGCCTGCTTTTGGCTAATGAGATGGTCAATGTCCGGTTCCATATTTGTCACTGCTAGTCGTAACAAGTGATGCAAGATGTGTATCCGTTAGTCTAGATCTGGTTGGAGATTTCAAATGTTTCATTCTGGTACAAGTCTGTTCACAGACATAAGTGCTGCCAAAGATGGTTGCCATTTTGAGTGCATGGTTCCTGCGATGAGGATATGTCTCAGAGGGTAGAGATGCATAGAAATTATGAAGGCTGCTTGACTTGAATGCGTCTTTCAGAGAGTCACAATTCTGCAGTTCAGCCATTTGGTAAATTGTATCCACATTTTCAATGTCAATAGAAAATGGGTTACGGAAAAGCTGTATGTCCTGTTCATGGAGATGAAGCTCTTTAAATCTAAATTGGAACTCCTTTTGCAATTTTTCCAATAAATCCACACATGTTTTGTTTGGGAATGCAACCAATGGTTTTTCTGCTAACAGATTTTGAGTTGTGGGGAGATGGCAGAAGTTTTCCTCCTTCACTTGTTTGATGAGGAGGCCTAATTTTACTTCAAATGCTTTGACATGTGATTGCATATCACAGATGAGCTTCCCCTTTCCTTGAAGTTGCACATTGAAACTGTTGAGTAGCTCTGTTACATCTGTCAGAAAGGCAAGGTGCCATTTCCATTCTGCATCATTGAGCTCTGGTACTTCTTTGTTTTTTGAAAGCAGAAAAGCTGTAATCTGTGGAAGTAAGTCATAGAAACGTTTCATAACTCTCCCTCGACTCAGCCAACGGACTTCTGTGTGGTACAGAACATCTTCATAGTCAACATTTAGCTCAGACAGAAATTCCTGAAATTGTCTGTGGTTTTGTGCATGAGCTCTAATGAAGTTAACACAAGATACCACAATTTTCATAACAGTCCCACTTCAGTGATTTACTACACAGTGCTTGTTGGTGGATGAGGCAGTGTATGGCTATTGGATGAGAATGGTTATGTTTGTCCATCTCTTGGTTAATGCGAGCAATTACTCCTTTCTTAGACCCCACCATGCTAGGAGCACCATCAGTTGTCACACTGGCTAGTTTAGCCCAGTTCAGCTCCAAACCATTCACAGTTTGGCAAACCTTTTCATAGATATCCTCTCCTGTAGTTGTTCTTTTGATGCTTTGCAGTGCAGCAAGCTCTTCTGTGACTTCGAAATCGTCATTCGTCCCACGAATAAAAATTAGAAGTTGTGCAGAATCACGAACATCATTGCTTTCGTCGAGTGCCAACGAAAAATAGGAAAGTTTTTTTGTGGAGTTTTGCAAATGCTGATGCAAATTGTCTCCCATTTCTTCAATCCTCCGTGTAATTGTAGGTCCTGAAAGACTCACTGTACTAAATAAATCGACCTTCTCTGGACATATCTCTTTGGCAACAGAAAGAAAGCATTCTTTAACAAATTCTCCCTCCACGAATGGTCTGCCAGTGCACGCTATTAGCTTGGCAACTTGAAAACTTGCTCGCAGTGATGACATTTAGCTGCTTCTGCTTCACAAAAGTATTTTGCTGAGTTGTTAATGTGTTTTTCAGTTTTAATATTTTATCTTTTCTCACTTCTCCGACCAAACAATCATATTTATCTTTATGTTGAGTTTCATAGTGTCGACGTAAATTGTATTCTTTGAACACAGACACTATATTCTGGCATATCAGACACACAGCTCTTTCCTTGTACTGCATTAAAAAGTAATCATAAGTCCACTGTTCTTTGAATATCCTACATTCCGAGTAAATTTTTCTCTTTCTTGACATCATTGTTTCCTAGGGAGTCAAAATTGCTATTAGTAAAATACCAATATATATACAGCGCTACAAAAACAATATACCAGCAATAACTTTGCCCACACAGATACATACAGACTGCACTGCCCATCAATGCAGTCTGATTGGGGGGAACTCCGCCCCCTCTCACTCTTCCACCAATGACCGTCCTTCTCATGCAGAAAAAAAGTAACAGACAGGCAGCGGCGGCAAAAACACCCGGCGGGCCGGATAAATGTCCTCGGCGGGCCGCATGTGGCCCGCGGGCCGTAGTTTGAGGACCCCTGCTCTACACCATAGATCTTGATGTATTTCCGACCATCACCACCTAGCCAGTGAACTGGAGCACGTACACCAAGCCCTCAAGATGAATGGATATTCAGACTACATAATCCGTAAAGCTATCACCCCAACCGTTGGGAAAGAACCATCTGAGGACCCAATCAAAACCATCACCTTGCCATACATAGCAGGGGTCACCAAAAATATTTCCAAAATAATGAGCAAACACAAGACCCAGGTTCAATTCAACACGGTACATAAAATTCGTGATCTGATCCCATCTGTGAGGGATGTGATTCCTGACATGCAATACCCCGGCGTCTACAAACTAAGCTGTGTCTGCGGCAGTAGTTACATTGGGGAAACTAAGTGACATGTCTCGGACCGTGTTCGTGAACACAAGGCAGATCTGAACCACGGTAGGACCAATACCTCGGCCATGGCTGATCATTGTTTTAACGCTGTGGGCTCACACGAAATTGATTTCTCCAAGACGAAGGTACTCTGCAAACCCACTGGCTATCAACAAAGATTCGTTCATGAAGCCATCCACATATATAGACACAGACACAATTTCAACCGAGAAGATGGGTACAAACTGAGCAATCATTGGAAGGACGTTATTAACCAATTTAAGTCATAACTGGCTGTGATGTTTCCATCCTACCTTCCGATGTTAGCAGTTATTTTCGACTCTCTGATTTTGCATGAACAGATTCACACTAACGCAGCCACCGTCGCTCGTGTCCTCGATGTGGCGGCGGCGCTGCGATCTTACATTGACATGCTAATCTCTCACAATACAATGGCTACCTCCGTGCCCTGGTCGTGGAGGTAGCTCTCCGATCTTACATTGACATGCACATTTCTCGCTTTAACATCACTAGCCCCACCCACTTCGTTTATGACCCTTGGGCTACACACATTACAAACCTTTAAAACAGCCTGCCTCAGCAGCTTTCCCCCTTGTTTTTCTCCTGATGACGATTGCTCGTGTTGCAATCGAAACGTCGTGATGTTTTTTTTATTCACTTAATTTTTATTTATTTTATTATTTTATAGCTATTATTTTTTTCTATCTACGTGGCTTTACCGAAAGACCCAAAGAATATGAATTCCCCACAAACTTTGCTTTTGTGACCAGGACTTTACGTGAAGGAATGACACAAATGCACACGTTTTCTCATTAAAAATAGGTAAATTTCAAAATATCACTGTCCTGGTCACAAAAGCAAAGTTTGTGGGGAATAACAGCCATTTTCTGTACTTTTGAGGCATAAGCAATTCAGAAATAACACTTACTACCCAGGGACAAAAAAAATGTTGTTACACAGTGTAATCAGTGGTGTGGGGGAAGGTCAACAAACTAAACACAAAAAGCAGTTCACTTGTTGGTATTTTAAAGTTGAGAATTTTGATTTTTTTCAAGACACAGTGACTCAACGAAAAGATATCACAAGATCTGTAACACATTTTTTTATCAGACTGGATGAATTCCCAGCAGAAATTAACAGGAAGCTGCACCAATGGAATAATGAACGTCTCAGCAATACTGGCACAATGCTGGACATATTTACCACTATCATATTCAACCTTCCCAAAACATATGGTTCAAGTAGCAATATGCAATAAAAATACTTCATGCGTGGCTTAAACACGTGAGAGTATCTACAAAATCAGGCTACAATGAAATACAAATTATATATCAGCACGTTCATTACTCATGTTGCCTGGAAAGGGCGCTATATAAATATTAAATAGAATAACAGTAAAATATAAAAATACTAACATCTTGGCCTATGGCCCTCCTTCAGAGTAGAGAGAGTGCAAATATTACAAGTTGGAGATCTCACTTGGCACTGCAAAAAGTTCAGGTTTGGGCCACTAAGTCTTGTACTACCACAGTTCAGTAGAGCAGCTACAGGGATAAAAATAAATATATGCAACTGCAGGGATAATTTTCGATTTAAAGCTTTCGTGACTGCAGGGATTCATCTTCTTGGTTCTTTCGGTAAAGTCACGTAGAAGGGAAGTAAAAAAATAATAAAAATAAAACATAATATTATTATTTTATTACTTCCCTTCTACGTGACTTTACCGAAAGAACCAAGAAGATGTAGGGATAATGTTACATTTATGCAGTTGCGTAACTTTGAGGTTAATATGGGAAGCCTTTTTTATGAATGGCAATGCTAAATTGTTCGTGATAAATGAAAACGTTTGTAAGGCACTGCCATGTAAAATTCAATCTCAAACAATGTCGAGTCAAACACTGCCTTCCCTTTGAATAAGGGACACTGTCAAAAATGTTAGCCTGTTTATGTTATGATATGTATCATCATCTTGCTGGTAATTGTGCACCACTGCAAATAGGCCTCGGCAAGGTAAGATAATTGTACCCTTTTTACCGGGTAAAAGGGTAAAGGTAAAGGTGTAGACATGCCAAGGGGTAAGGGTAAAGGGTAGGGTACAAGGTAGGCTCGTTGCTTTTTACCTTTTACCTTACCTGCTAAAGGGTAAAAGGTAGGGTAGAGTGATCGTATTGTGGTAAGGTAAAAGGTAGGGTATAGGTAGGCTCGTTGTTTTTACACTTTTACCTTACCTGCTAAAGGGTAAAAGGTAGGGTAGAGTGATCGTATTGTGGTAAGGTAAAAGGTAGGGTAAAGGTAGGCTCGTTGCTTTTTACCTTTTACCTTACCTGCTAAAGGGTAAAAGGTAGGGTAGAGTGATTGTATTGTGGTAAGGTAAAAGGTAGGGTAAAGGTAGGCTCGTTGTTTTTTACCTTTTACCTTACCTGCTAAAAGGTAAAAGGTAGGGTAGAGTGATCGTATTGTGGTAAGGTAAAGGGTAGGGTAAAGGTAGGCTCGTTTTTTTTACACTTTTACCTTACATTGCCGAGGCCTAACTGCAAACAGTCCATTAGTGTTTGATTACATTATAGACGCTGCCTTTTTCAAAGGTGACAGAGATACCAACCAAGAGTGGCAGAATCTCACCAAGCAACTTCTTCCAGGACTTGATGAGTGACTTGGCCAGAGATGTTACCTCGTCATCGGAGCTCTGCTTTCGGACAGCGTTTACAGACATCCCGATCCTCGTTGACTGTCAACAAGAAAAGTTCAACCATTAGAAAATTGTAAAAGCTCCACTGCATAATATATGTTTTCTATTCATTACCTATTAATATTTCAAACTGAACAGCATGGGAATGTAAAATATCCACCAGCTGAGAAAAATCAACATATGTAGATATTAAACGTCTTTCACAATTTCAATGAGGTGCTTATTGTTGCTGCAACAACCGGTTTTCTTGGGATTGAAATAGCAAAGACTAATTCCTGTAAGAAATGTTATCATACTACAGGAATAGTTGCTTACCATACACAGTACAATAAAATAACACTACGAACATTTGAATATAAGATCACTTTAGAGTTAACACACATTCTAAACTGCACAAGTCTTTATGATCTTTAGTGCAGGGAACAATTTTCTGCCATCAATTGAAACATCAATTCATGATCCTTAGCCCAGAATACGTGCATTGAATACTGCATATAACGATATATTTTTAGATTTATGAACATTTTATGCAATTAGGATAGCAGCCAAAATGAACAAGAAAGACTCGACACACTACAAACTAGACATAACAAATGAGACCATACAGACAATACCAACAAGACAGAACAAGTACGAGAGACTAACGTTACAAGGCAGAAGAGACGGTCAAAATGAAATCCCGTACAAACAAGAGATAAGTAACATTTAAAAATTCTTTTTTTTAAACACGCTTTAATAAAATGTACCATACGAGTAATGGCAGAACTCCACGACTCCAGAAAGTGGCCCCGAAGCTTGCCATAACGTAAGGGACTGTGGTGATTTACAGCCAACGTGGGTTGAGCGTGGACAATTAGACCCAAGCCGAAACATCACATATAAAAAAAGATTGCGTAAAAATATAAATATTTTTGTATTTGTTAATGATAGAATATAGTACTGTCAGTATGACATACATATACCAAGTTTTCAGTCGATACGACATTGGGAAGTGGCTTAAAATTGAGTTACAAGATTTGAGGATACGACAACAGAGTTGAGGATACAAGAGGCAGACATTGAGACATACAACGCGTGACAAAACGTTTGAGACCACATTTTTTGTTACATTCAATACGTGTCTCATGAATCGAAACACAGGGATTTAACAAGGTTCGTGCATGCACCATAAGTGAACCTGTGGCTTACCTGTAATACGTCAAGGGTCATCGGGATGGACTTCAATTCCTTTAAAAGATCCAATGCTCCTGCCTGCATTCAAAGCATGCAACATCAATAAATATGCTGCATACATCAGATGCCTTCCCATCAAATTTGACAAGCGAACCTTTTAATTTAAATTGTATTATATGGACTAGGATATATCTATAAAATGGTGGGGGCATAACGGTTCTTTTTTAAAAATCTAACGATTCAATGCTTTCGAAAAAAAAAAGATTCAATGCTTGTCGTGGTTGAGTCATATCAATCATCTGGGATTCGCAAACTCAGAAATAAATATGTAAACTCCACCACAGAGTGTTTATCGAAAAGCAGTTGTTATAGACGAGACAACACTGGTTGCTCATCACAGGAACATCACATTTCCACCAATGACTCAGGACTAAGAAAGTAAATATCACCCCCCATTACAACAAAAAGTTTTAAGGGTCACTTAGACCCTTAAATAAAACATTGATACATTGCCCATTAAGAAGTGCCTTAACACAAATTATGGACTAACAACTGAAAATGAAGTATTTTAAAACATTATGAAGAGTAAAAAGTGACATTTGCTGATTCAATTGACCTTGAAACAGATCCTGTACCAACATTTGTATCTCATGCCTAATACTTAATAATACAGTACTAGGTATCAGCCACATTCCTTGATACAAAATTATAATGGACAATGCAATAAAAGTTAGGGACGGTGTAAAAAAATATATCTGAAATTACAAAAAACATGGTGAAAAACGAGACGAGAAAACTGCTGAAAATTACAACCAAAATAACGAATGCAGACCTCTATAAAAACATTAAATTGAGAATCAGAAAACAAAAGTGACTGAATTTCAAGAGCATGGGAGCACGAAAGCAGCAAAAAAAGCAATGTAACTTTAAAAATCACTCATCATAACTTTTAGCATGATGCAACCATGAGATAGAAACCTATTTTTAATAAAAATAGCAAAATGAATACAGATCTGTTCAGTAATAAAAAAAATCCCAAATCCCACGTACTGGAGGGAGAAAAATTATTTGGGGATGACGATGTTTCACTAGGACAACTGTGGACATCGTTAAGGAGACCAGGTGTTGAATAAATTAGTTCACCTTTTCACTAAATGTTTAGAGACGCAAAAAACTCTCATTTTTTGCACCTCAGATTAGCACGGTTGGTTACGTACAGTGCGAAAGAAGTTCAACATACATGGTCCTGAAATGATGGCGCATGCTTCAATTTCAAAAGACGATAACGATATTTCAATTGAAAGACCCATTTGTTTGCTATCGTAAATTTACACAAGTTGTTCACAAATATCACTGGACAACCAATGGGCATCTTAGAGACAAACCAGCCATGTGAGCAATGTTAATTGAATTAAGATCGTTTTAGGATGGAACACAAAAATCAATAAATTATAGAAAAGATACATTTCAAAATCCATTTTGCTCGACTTTTTTGAGATTATGGAAATGTACTGGATTTAGTGAAAACCAAAGCTCCCACAGAGGCCTTCATAAAAAAATAAAACAATGCATTATGGTGGAACACAAACTCCGAGATTGCACTTAACATTATCCCAAGGTATGATAATTGTTTTTTTACCCTTTTATCTGGCAACAAAACTGACACCTTTTTTTTACAAGGAGTCATGTTTGCATTGACCACAATACCTGCGGTCGGAATGCAAACAAAAAACACAACTCTGATAATGTATGCACTGTCCTTGTGCGCCTTTTGGCGTCATCTGGTCCAACACCATGTGAGACTAGGCTCTAAGGAAAGCTGTCTCGGGTGTGGACCAATCAACTTCAAGGACAGTGCACATTATCAGAGTTGTGTTTTTTGTTTGCATTATGACTGCAGGTATTGTGGTCTATGCAAACATGACTCCTTGTAAAAAAAAGGTGTCAGTTTTGTTGCCAGATGGAAGGTTAAAAAACCAATTATCATATTTTTTTCTGGCAAATGAGGTTCCAATGGTGTAAAAAACTCGACGAGACTTCATCCAGCTGTAGATTTAACAGAGGGCTGAACATTTGCGTGACAAATGCTTATTAAATTGAGTGTAAAACGAAATACAATCAAGCGATGGCAATTAATACTGGCAAATAACATGGCATTGTATAACTTCACAGCGCTTGAGCTGTGCAACGCGTGAAAGATATTTGACAATAATCACGTTACTCTGTGCTGATATTTCGCGATGTGCACCGATCTATTCATAGTTTGGGGAGGGGGGGGGTGTGCGTCAAATACAACGCATTGGACACCAGTGCGCATGCGCCGCTGGCACACTCGCGCGTTCCGCAAGACGGGTTCCAAATTTGGCAACGCGCGCGTGCTGCCACTTTCCACCATCGTAACGTTCAACGGCGTCGCGATTTACAAAACGTAACGCGCTCTATCGAGCAATGGCAGCGCATATGATTAACGCGTTACCATGTATACAAAAAAAATTATCTAAAAAGAAAAGGCTCAGGCAATAAAGTCCGGAGCAGGCGCAACAGTGAACACATGAAAGCATCGCCTCGACAAAGCGCGCCGACGAATTTTCGAGACATTGGGGGGAAGCCCCTCCCCCTGTACCCCCGACATCGGCGCGCTCATTGGCCGAGCGTGGCGGGCTTCGACCAATTAGCGCGCGAGCCAACCGGCGGCCCCGCATATCCGTAGTAGGGAATGTGGAGCGCGGGGTGGGGGTCGTGGGGGGTGGGGGGTCGTGGGGGGGTTGTGGGGGGGGGGTGTGGGGGGGGTTGTGGGGGGGGTGAGAACCACTGGCTTGAGGGGCGAGGTAGCGTGGGGGACAATCGGGGTTGGTGGGGGGTAAGAGGGGATGGGTGGGGGGGCTGGTGGGGGGTAACAGGGGATGGTGGGGGGGTTGGTGGGGGGGCTGGTGGGGGGTAAGGGGTTGGTGGGGGGGGCTGGTGGGGGGGGCGGCTGGTGGGGGGGGCGGCTGGTGGGGGGGGGGCTGGTGGGGGGTAAGAGGGGTTGGTAGGGGGGGGCTGGTGGGGGGTAAGAGGGGTTGGTGGGGGGGGGTTAAAGGGGTTGGTGGGGGGGGCTGGTGGGGGTAAAAGGGGCTGGTGGGGGGGCTGGTGGGGGGGCTGGTGGGGGGTAAGAGGGGTTGGTGGGGGGGGGGTCTGGTGGGGGGTTAAAGGGGTTGGTGGGGGGGGGTCTGGTGGGGGGTTAAAGGGGTTGGTGGGGGGCTGGTGGGGGGTAAGATGGGTTGGTGGGGGGTAAGAGGGGTTGGTGGGGGGGGGGGTCTGGTGGGGGGTTAAAGGGGTTGGTGGGGGGGGGGCTGGTGGGGGCTAAAAGGGGTTGGTGGGGGGGGGCTGGTGGGGGGTAAGATGGGTTGGTGGGGGCCTGGTGGGGGGTAAAAGGGGTTGGTGGGGGGGCTGGTGGGGGGGCTGGTGGGGGGTAAGAGGGGTTGATGGGGGGGGGGCTGGTGGGGGGTAAGAGGGGGGTAAGAGGGGGGTAAGAGGGGTTGGTGGGGGGGTTGGTGGGGGGTAAGAGGGGTTGGTGGGGGGGGGGCAGGTTGGTGGGGGGGGGGTTGGTGGGGGGCTGGTGGTGGGTAAGAGGGGTTGGTGGGGGGGCTGGTGGGGGGTAAGAGGGGTTGGTGGGGGGGGCTGGTGGGGGGTAAGAGGGGTTGGTGGGGGGGGGTTGATGGGGGGGGTTGGTGGGGGGTAAGAGCGGCTGGTGGGGGGGGGGTGGGGTAAGAGGGGTTGGTGGGGGGGGGGCTGGTGGGGGGTAAGAGGGGTTGGTGGGGGGGGCTGGTGGGGGTAAGAGGGGTTGGTGGGGGGGCTGGTGGGGGGTAAGAGGGGTTGGTGGGGGGGGCTGGTGGAGGGGGTTGGTGGGGGTAAGAGGGGTTGGTGGGGGGGCTGGTGGGGGGTAAGAGGGGTTGGTGGGGGGGGGTTGATGGGGGGGGTTGGTGGGGGGTAAGAGCGGCTGGTGGGGGGGGGGGTAAGAGGGGTTGGTGGGGGGGGGGCTGGTGGGGGGTAAGAGGGGTTGGTGGGGGGGGCTGGTGGGGGGTAAGAGGGGTTGGTGGGGGGGGGCTGGTGGGGGGTAAGAGGGGTTGGTGGGGGGGGGCTGGTGGAGGGGGTTGGTGGGGGGTAAGAGCGGCTGGTGGGGGGGGGTTGTTAGTCAACAGCGATACAGCTCCATGCCTCCTGGCGCGCTCATCTCTCTCTCGGGCTTGACCGCCTGAGTTGTCACGCTGTAGTGCGTTGCTCTGCAGCTGCATCAGCCGCACGAAGAAGACGACGACGAAGAAGACGAGGAGGAGGAGGAGAAGGAGGAGACGAAGGAGACGCGGAGTGTGAGGAGAGCGGCGCTGCCACCCAAAGGCGGGAAAACGACGGCGGCGTTGAGGGGCCAACGCCGCTCGCTGCTCGTTCGTACGCGCGCGCGAAGGGCTGGAAGAGACGCACACGACATCAAGAACGTCCGCTCGCTCGCTCTACGCACCGTGCTCTTCTTTGACACCATCTTGTCCAGCTTCTTCGCTATCCTCACCACCTCGTCTCCCTTCCCCATGGCTGCACGCTCTTGCCAGCGGCCGCAATTACCACAATACGCCGCAACGTAAACCCCAACCCCAACCCCCCGTCACCCCACGCCGCCTCGTACTCGTTATCAAGAACACGGCCTGACGATGTAACTTTAGATTTCAAAACTACGTTAGAACATGCAACGAATGGGCTAAACTCAGGGCAGGCCGAGTAACTTTGCAGGCGAGAGGCGGCGGCGTCGTGACGGCGGTCGAGAGGGCGACTGCTGCTGCTGCCGCCGCCGCCGCCGTGGGGGCGCACAGCCGGGGCGGGCGACGATACCCACAATGCCGCGCGACACTCAGCGAGACGCCGCCATTTTTTTAGCAGGAGCGGTGCCCTCAGGGCGGATTGCGGCGAGCGAAGCTTCGTGTGTGTGGGCGGGGCTTCGTGTGTGTGGGGGCGGGGCTGCGTGTGTGGGGGCGGGGCTTCGTGTGGGGCGGGGCTTCGTGTGTGTGGGCGGGGCTTTGTGGGGGCGGGGCTTCGTGGGTGGGGGCGGGCTTCGTGGGGGCGGGGCTTCGTGTGGGGGCGGGGCTTCGTGTGGGCGGGGCTTTGTGGGGGCGGGGCTTCGTGGGTGGGGGCGGGGCTTCGTGTGGGCGGGGCTTTGTGGGGGCGGGGCTTCGTGTGTGGGGGCGGGGCTCTATGTGTGGGCGAGGCTTCGTGGGTGGGGGCGGGGCTCTGTGTGTGGGGGCGGAACTTCGTGTGTGTGGGCGGGGCTTCGTGTAGGGGCGGGGCTCTGTGTGTGGGGGCGGGGCTCTGTGTGTGGGGGCGGAACTTCGTGTGTGTGGGGGGGGCTTCGTGTGTGGGGGCGGAGCTTCGTGTAGGGGCGGGGCTCTGTGTGTGGGGGCGGGGCTCTGCGTGTGGGGGCGGGGCTCTGAGTGTGTGGGCGGGGCTCTGTGTGTGGGGGCGGGGCTCTGAGTGTGGGGGCGGGGCTCTGAGTGTGGGGGCGGGGCTCTGAGTGTGGGGGCGGGGCTCTGAGTGTGTGGGCGGAGCTCCTTGTGGGAGGGGCGGAGCTTCGTGTATGGGGGCGGAGCTTCGTGTGTGGGGGCGGAGCTTCGTGTGTGGGGGCGGAGCTTCGTGTGGGAGGGGCGGAGTTCGCGTTAAATGAGGCGGGGCTTACGGGGAGCGGGGCCAGATTTGGGGTGTGGCTTTAAAGAGGGCGTCAGTTCAAGAGCGGGGATGGTTATATGGGCGTGGTTAGACGTAGGTCACGTGCGCTCACCCCCAATTCCCCCACTTACTGCACCCCCTCCCCCCACTTTACCCCCCACCTACAAGACAATCCGAATATTTATACTGGTAGGAACCTCCTGGTTACACCAGCCCACAGGGAATTATTGTGTCCGTCCGTCCGTCGTGCAAAGAGGGGCTGGGTGGGGAGGGTGGGGATGGGCTGGGTGGGGAGGGTGGGGCTGGGTGGGGGGTGGGAGATGTGGGGTGGGGCTGGGTGGGGAGGTGCTGGTCACCCCGTGGTGCCCTTATAAAACTCAACGTTTAACCTACTCACGCCGGCTTGTGCCCGCCCTCACAGTCGGGCATATTTGCGGAATACACCACGCCGCCGTTGACCCTGCAGGCCATTGACCGAGCAACCCAACGTGTTCCTACCAGCTCCCTCCGCAGGAATGTGTTACTGCAGGAGGAATCCGATGAGCTATCAAGCTCTTCTCTTTTACAGATGTCCAGTAGGGGCGGGTCAGAACGTTACAACAACAAACAATACAAAAACACGATAGGAGTGCAAAGTATAGGAAAGGTAATGGGCTGTTCATAAATGACGTCACGCACCTAGGGGGGGGGGGGTCAGAGATTTGTGACGATGTGTGACGAGGGGGGGGAGGTTGAGACATGTGACGTCACATCAAAATGTGCAACTTTAAATAAATATAGACAACACGTTCCACTTAATTAAATAGACTTTGTAATAAATGTTTTCTCCTACAACATCGGAGTGCAGCGCCACATTAAATACGCACTACAATGATAATAGTTTAAATCGATTTCAAGCATGTTTTATTTGGGGGGGGGGGGCAGAGCTTTGTGACGTCATATTTGAGGGGGGGGTCTGACTTTTTGTGACGTCGTGTGACGATGGAGGGGGGGGTAAAATCGTCCAAAATCGCGTGACGTCATTTATGGACGGCCCCTAATGTCATCAGCAATTAAGTATGTGTTTTACACAACCCTTCGGCATTTTCACACACCCCAGCGGCCTTCTGCGAGTGCATGAATTTAACGACGACGCAAATTCAGCGTAAACAAGACTCATCAGACATTGCTTGCAACGACGGTGTTTGCTGATGAGGCATTGAATGTCGAAACCGATCCAACATTTTGCCTGTGTTGAACCAAAGCGGCGACATGGTTTGCGCTCCAAAAAAAGGCCTTGTGCGATTTTGGACGATTTTTGACCTCCCCCCCCCCCCCAATCGTAACACGGCGTCACAAAAAGTCAGACCCCCCCCCTTCAAATATGACGTCACAAAGCTCTGCCCCACCCCCCCTCAAAACATGCTTCAAATCGCTTTAAACTATTGTCACTGTAGTGCGTATTTAATGTGGCGCTGCACTCTGATGTTGTAGGTGAAAACATTTATTAAAAAGTCTATTTAATTAAGTAGAATGTGTTGTCTATATTGATTGAAAATTGCGCATTTTGATGTGACGTCACATTTCTCAAACCCCCCCCCCTCATCACACATCGTCACAAATGTCTGACCCCCCCCCCCCCCCAGGTGCGTGACGTCATTTATGAACAGCCCCAAAGTTCTTTTTCACAGATGTCCAGTAGGGACGGGTCAGTAAGTTACAACAACAAACAATACCAAACATACCATAGGAGTGCAAAATACATGAAAGGTAAGTAGGCCGCGAAAACTAAATAACTTGTACGCGTTCAAATTGCACAAGTACGTACATTCTTGTCGATTTTTAAACACTAAATGCAAGCTTGGGCAGGGTAGCAAAACAACAACAAAAAACACATTCTATGGGTCTTTCGGTAAAGTCACGTAGATAGAAAAATAATTTTAAAAACATCACGACGTTCCGATCGCAACACAAGCAATCGTCTCTTGAAACGTGATATTTTTATTATGTTTATATCTACGTGACCTTACCGAAAGACTCATATAATATTTATTTCTGCAGTCACGAAAGCTTTAAGTCAAGATTTAACAAAAACACTGTCTCAGACCGCACCAAGAGAGCACATTCCATCAATAAAATCGCACATTAACACTTAAATATTTCTTACGTACCAGTTATCTCCCCAATGGCCCATTTTTCATAGTATGACATCAACTGCTATGGAGAAGGGTCATTGCCCGAAACGTCTCCGATTATGTTATTTTCATCTTAAGGGTCGGTATTGACGCATGTTAACGTGAGCTCAACGCTGGAGGGCAGTGAAGAGTCACTAGACACGCGACACAAGAAACATTCTTCACTCTTCAGTTGTCATACGTCACACGATAGAACTCTGATAGTTTTTGTTCTAGCCCACGGTCAAGCGATTATTGACCACATTCCTTCAGCTCGTCAAAAGCAACTTACAAATACAGCGTGGTTGCTAAACTGATGGATGTGGGCCTCCCCACGCCATTATGTGATCATACCTCAAGTTGTTGGTGCTCCTAAATAATGTCCCTTTTGGGTGGTTATTTTATATTGTTGTTCAAACCTATATTGTAGACATTGTACACTTATAGACGAGGCAAATGCAGGACTGTTGGAGAATTTACAAAAAAAATAAACCGCTGGAAAGTGTGTTTTTAATGATTGAAAGTCAAGGCCAACGGAGCCATTGCCAGCAATTCCATCTGAAAAATTATGACCCTCAACACATTGTAGAATGTCCATCTGGAATTGATTTTGTCTAAATGCTGGGTTCCCACCAGAGAATATTCACAAGCAGCATGCGGGGGTCACATCATTAAGCCTCAACTGGAACGCGGCACGAGGGCCATCTTCTCACAGGCCACACCAACTCACGTGCCCTGCCAGGCTTCAGTGCTGCCACATACCCTCCTCTTTTCAGCGAGCATCTTCTGCATTCTCTTCCTTCCCTGAAGAGGCACCTTTACTCGTTTACGTTGTAGATCAGTGCCTATTCTTAGGTTTTTTCGGTAAAGTCACGTAGGTAAAACATAAAAATTAATAAAAATAAAATAAAAAATAAAATAAAGATCACGACGTTTCGGAGGCAACACAAGTCTCCGTCATCAGGTGGGACCGTCACAGTCAGATTAGCTGCATCAAGATGTGCCTCTCTATCCGTTGCGTGGCATGTATGCGGCAGTTTCCTGAGTGGTGTTACTGCATGTTTGGCATGGGCCCTGTTGCAAGGAATGAAAATGGAGATCCCCTCTCCACCACCCCCCCCCCCCTCTCTATGTAGCCCGGCGCCTGGGCCTCTCTGGCCCCAGAGTCCCCGTGCGGTGGAACTGCCGACACACGCGATTGTTACAGCAACTTGTCATGCTGCAGCCTCCTCCTCCTCCTCCCTGTCAAGTTGTCAACCCCCCCCCCCCCCCCCCGTGTGTGTGTGTGTCCACTTATGGGCACCGCTTGCTCCAGCCCTGAACACGTGTTCCACCTTCTTGGTTCTTTCGGTAAAGTCACGTAGAAGGGAAATAATAAAATAATAAAAATAAAACATAATTATGTTTTATTAAACATGTTTTATAAAACATAATTATGTTTTATTTTTATTATTTTATTTCCTTTCTACATAATTATGTTTTATTTTTATTATTGTATTATTTCCCTTCTACGTGACTTTACCGAAAGAACCAAGCAGATGAATCCCTGCAGTCGCGAAAGCTTTAAAACGTGTTCCATCGTCTCATAAAGACACGCATTTAGCAACACTGCCCGGGAACGAGGACGTTGAACCGTATTGCTGCTACACGTGCAACTGGTTGTGCGGTGTTAAATCGTCTAGTAAATTGCATGTTATTGGCATTAAACGTAAACCATAGTAAATTTGCTTTTTAAAGATTGCAGAGCCTGAGTCAGAGCCCTTCAATGTGCCGTGGTAGGCATATAATTGCCCTGTATAACCCAGCACCAGTCCTTTATACATGTGCAGTGCTACTATAGGGACCTCCTTCTAACATATTCCTGCGGAGGGAGCTGGTAGGAACATTGGGTTGCTCGGGCAATGGCCAGGGTCAACGGTGGCGTGGTGTATTCCGCAAATATGCCCGACTGTGAGGGCGGGCACAAGCCGGCGTGAGTAAGTTAAACGTTGAGCTTTATAAGGGCACCACGGGGTGACCAGCCCCTGCACCACCCATCCCCACCCAGCCCCACCCTCCCCACTCAGCCCCTCCCTCCCCACCTAGCCCCTCCCTGCACGACGGACGGACGAACACAATAATCCCCTGTGGCTGGTGTAACCAGGAGGTACCTACCATACATTGCTGTTTACACATCGAAGGGATGATATGAATGTTCATGACTTTTGGATATGCAGTTTGCACAGGGAGGCATATTATTGTAATTGGTCTGAGTTGCATGTCTGGTTTGCGTTTGTGTTACCCATTAAATTACACTTGATTAATTATTTGACTATTGCTTGCGTGCTCTGCTTTTTGGCAGCAGTTTTTGTCATTCTTTTTTTTTGTAATATGCTGCGACGCGTCGCAAGTTGCTATGACATTTAAATATTAGATGATATAGAAAATGGGTACAGATGTGTGTGAAACTCATTTCCTACCCTTTTTCTGAGCACCGTGACCATTATTCTTCAAAAACGAAAGAGGTGCAACGTGAGAGGTGCAAGTCTCACGTGTGTGAAAGTTTGAAGTGAAACAAAGAAAGACAAATACAGTAATTTGCACACGTCCCCACAGTGTGAGACTGACAGGGTCACGTGGTCCACATGGAACCCTTCACCCAACAGTTCATCAAATTGGCTCCACTATGATCTCTGGCGATGTTTAAATGCCAGAGTCGGTGGCTGGGGAATTTCGTTTGAGGATTGGGGCTGAAAGTGTATTTTTCTTAATCATATTTTATTTTGTGCTTCACTTGATCCCTTCAGCAATTGGCACAGAATAATGTTTAAACACAGCATGTGTGATGTTCTGCTTAAGAGAATTATCGCGGGCAATTCAGTAGCTGGAAAATGTTTAATGCTCAAACTTGGTTGCTAGGTGTTATTCGTTATCAATTCATTCCCACCACAGGTCGCTTGATGGGCTGTAGCAGCCAAGTGAACTCAGGACATTATAGTTAAGGAATGTTGCACCAAGTTAGAAGTAGTTTAACACATAGGCTTTCGCGACCAATATATTTACGCGATCTAACCCAAAAACCTCTGTTATGGAAGTTAGAAATAATATACACACAAATGCGACACATACTTTTGGCACGCAGCAATCATTCGCATTCATGTATTGAGAGTTTTTTTTTAGTTGTCAAAGAAAGAAAAAGTTGAAGATTATTAATTAATCCCAGAAGGGAGCTTGGACAACTGCACTGCACTGGTGATGTCACGAGTTGAAGACATCGTGTTCTTTTTAAAATACAATGCCAGTAAAAAAAACAACTATAATAGGCATTCCATATTGTTATGATGAATGTGTTCATGATTTTTTGTATTTATTGAAAGCTGTTTCTATTTGTAAAACGTGCTAGGAATGCTAAGAAAACCAATTCAATTATTGTTTTTGGCTACGACATGTTTTGGATGTCGTATTAATTTGAATATAAACATAATGGCGTATATATTTATACTGGAGCGAATGTTAAGTTTAAAAACTATGTAGAACATGTGAGGATTTCGAGGTGACAGTAACTATGCAAACACTCGTGCAATTGACGCGTGAATTCTTAAGTCAGCTGCACGCTTTAGTCTGCCTTCTGCCACCACTCCATGGGAATGTAGTTCAAAGCAACCCGGAACATAAAACAAAACTGCACGAGGACTTGCAGTGAAAACAACAAAAATGCAAATCCTTACAAGCGTGTTCCAGAATAATTCGCATGGTTTAAAAGTTGCTGCCTTTTGAATAGAGCACGTCACAATGTACTTAAATTCAATATAATATTTGGGTTTTTTGGGAATGCTACACTCGATATAAAACAGCTGTCATTACAGCAAATAAAGGTCAACTTTAGGCATGTGCCTAAGTCTTTAGAATTGTCAATCCACTGCTGGATTAAGGCCTCCGCATACCATATCGGTCGTTTTACCATACTTCACCACGCTGGTCAGTGCAGGGTTGGTGAAGAGGGGGCCAGGACCAGTTCAGATATCACTTGGCACGATGTGAGAGCCATGAATTGAAATCGAGGTGCTTTGGTTCAAAGCCTGCTACACAAACCACTGCGCTGCTGCTCCCCGAAGACAAATGTCGTCAATTTGCATGCGCCTTTGTACAACGGTTTACGTGTGGATAATCAGTGTGGCATTAGTGTTAGATTGCACGACACGATTGTTTTAACAAGCACCCTACACAGAGCAAACCTGGCCAGTTTCAAATGATTAACACTTATTATTAGTTAGCAATTTGCAAGTACAGTATTGAAGCTTGCCTTAAAGCTTTCGTGACTGCAGGAATTCATATTATTTGGGTCTTTCGGTGAAGTCACGTGACTTTACCGAAAGACCCAAAGAATACAGAATTGAAGGTTTGCGATGAAATCTCGCAATTATATTAATGCTCATGTTATTGCACAAAATCGACTACCTTTATAAAAATAGACGGGAGCCCGGATGCCCTCGTCCGTTCCCTAATTATGAAGGTGCATTATGTTTCGATTTAAAGCTTTCGTGACTGCAGGGATTCATCTTCTTGGTTCTTTCGGTAAAGTCGGAAAGACAGACCTGTTCTTCACCTGAGGACGGCTGCTTGCGTTGTGGCCGAAACGTCGTGAGAATTGTATTTTACTATGTTTTACTTTTATTATTTTATTATTTCCCTTCTACGTGACTTTACCGAAAAACCAAGGTGCATTATGTCTGGCCTGTTGTCCGTTACATATTTCCCCTCCATCCTTTTCATGTTCCAACTGCATTCTGGTTCTTGACAAACAATAAAAAAAAGACATGCTTACAAAATTATACGAAAATATTTTTTTTAAACTTGTACAAGAGAGGTGTGCGTACCTCAGTGAGATCTTGTCTTCTTAAATACATGTCGATGAATGAACTTTATAAAATAAGTGTGACTAGTTTCGGCAGCAACCTGAGCAATACAGGAAGGCGATCGTGTACACAGGGTACTCATACCAGATTACTTTTGATTGTGACGGTAAATGTGGATTACACGTATGTGATGTATGTTGAACTCCTTTCGCTCCCGTACGTTGCCAACCGTGCTAATTGGAGGTGAAAACAAACAAAAACATCGTGAATAGGACAAACATTTTAATTTCATGAATAGAAGTGTAATAATGATAATGATGAAAACAATAATTTTGTAATTAACTAATTGTAAAATCATCATTATGATGATGATTTGAATAATATGCTTCTCTTGCAACAAATCACAGACAACCAATCGCCCCTTTAAATGTTTTTTGTCCATTCGACCAGGTCAGGTCATGCCCTCTCAAAAACAGACTTGCATGTTGAAAAGGCAAATGTTTGCATATGTTTGGTCAACTGTTCCACCTCGAACCATTCTTGGCTCTCAAGCTATAAAGGCAGAAAAGACAAACATATGTTAACAAATTAATGACAATATTATAATGGTGCAAAAGGATGCCTGAATAAAATGTATCCTTAAAATTCAGCCAACAAGGGACACACTCATTAAAATTGAAAGTCATGGTGACCTACAGTAACAACACGAGCCTTTGCGCTGTTGCACAGGAAAATACTGGCACGGAGTTTGACAACGCCCAGAATGCAGTTCGCATGAAGTAACTGTGTTCAGAGGCAGATGTGTGTGGTCACTGATGTGTGTGTGTGTGGTCATTGAACTGCCGTCGGTTCCCCTTTTAGACATTCGACGATCTGGAATTCCGCCTTTGTCAAGAGGCCAAATACCATAATTTGAGTGAAACTCCCCCACTCCTCCGCCCCCCTCCCCTCCAACTTTGGTAAAGACTTTCTTCATCTGGCCTTGCTGTGGTGGTCATCTGGGCTCTGGCACGAGAGGCCACAGTCACAGACGATCGCACTTAACCCCAAGGAACCCGAGACAATTATCACGGCGCTATCACAAAGTGACCTCACCGAGAACGAGGCAAGGCCCACGACGCACAAATTAGTCGAGGGCGCAAAGTGGCGCAGAGAAATGATGCGGGCGTCAGGCTTTGATGCGGTGTTAAATGTTCTCGTTTGTTTCAATAACAGGCGTTTATGGATCGCAGCCGTAAACCTTCGCAAACAACATATCCCATGTAACGGCATGGGGGGGGGGGGGAGAGAGAGCTTAAAAAAATGACGTACATTAATATTTTACAAACCCATGGAACTTGTTTAAAGGTAAACTCATGCCACGTCGGTGAAACTGACATAAATGTCTTGGGAATATGCATTACCCCTTGCGGGAAATCTAATTACGCAATGTGTTCAAGATAATACTAACCAGATTGTGTTTCCCCCTTGAGGAAAAGCGGGCATTAACAACCAGAAAAAAACGAGCCGCTTTTTAGGCAGCTCGTTACACGTGTGTTCAACGTGGTTTTGCAAAGTCACCCTGACTATTCCAGCAGCAGGAGCAGAAAAAATGGCACGCATTGAGACAATATATACGTTACGTACATGCGAATATAGGAGGAGAAAAAATTAAGATATACAAATTTTTTTTAAAACAAGACAATAAACTAGAAGGCCCAAAAACCCAAAGGGTTAAAATCTGGGGCCCGTCTGTACGTGATATGCATGTAATAACTAATCAATCCTTACAATGATGGGTTAGTGCATAAAGTAATGGTAGGTTATTTTTTATAGCCTGCTGGTCAAAACTTGTTCGACCATATATTTAACATTTAATGTGTATATATAAAATACAAAAACATGCCGCACAGCCCTATATAACTGCTTGTGAGATTACCGGTCTTTTGATGTCGAAATCACTTTCCATATACACAGCATATATCTCTCCATTGCGTATATTCAGAATGCCTTACGGGTGCTTTATTACATATTTGCACATAGAACGTGTGGCTTTTGAGAGAGGATACAATCGTGTTTTACATTATTCTCTGGCACGAGACAACACGAGTGGAGCGCACGTGGTTTTAATGAAACCTAATCGACGTGACGCGCTTGCCATAGGTTCAACTGACAAGGCTTCCCAATCTGCATTGTGCTGCTACGTTTCTCTATCATGTGGCGCCGATCAGATAGTTGGGCATTTCCCTTAAATGCAATCTGGGCAGTCGGATGAACGTATTTGTTTAATTCTCTGTATAAACCAATGTGGGAGAATAAAAGAAACAACCCTCTCATTTGACATTCCAACATTGAGCCTCAAAAATCTAGTTGAGCTAAAGCAGGTACCTCTTTAGGCATACCATGTACAGTATTCATTTCTGAGCTGAGTGGACTTGTAATGAACTTCTGGTAAAGATACCATGGAACAAAGGAGGAGCCCATCGACTCGTTGGTCACATTAAAGGCTTCATCTGGACTCAAATTAAAGGCTTAACATGAAACAGAAGAGGCAAATTGCCACATTTCTTTGGCTCGGTAGCTGCGATTAATGAAAAGGTCGACTATTATACCGTCTAGGATTAGTTGCTACCTGCTAGAATGAGTGTGTTGCATTGTAAAGCCACTGACCGATTAAAGTCTAAAGCTTTGAGCAGCATGTCCATGGTATTCACTCTTTCATTGCCTTAGCTGCTGCTTCTTGAAAACGTTACCTCATTGCCACATTTCATTCCTAGTTACAAGCGCAGTCTTAATCATCAGCAACATCTGTGGCTATAGGAGGAAGCTGCCTTGCCTGTTAAAGCCATGGCCGGATTAACAAATAGCCATTGACAGCACCAAACTTCCCGTCATGTCTCATTTATTAGTTGAGCGAACACCCATAGATCGGCGACCAGAGGAAGGACCTGTAGTCCAAAGCAACTAGGTGTCCACTGTGCAACAGTTTGCAGCATCTGGCAGATGTAAGTGTGCATGTACGTTTAACTTCTTTCACACCGTACGTAGCCAACCGCGCTTATCGAAGGCGTGGGAAGCTGTGGCAGGGTGTGATAGCAGCAGCAGTAGCTGCTGCGATGGCTCTTTGCTCATTATTCAATACGTAATAATGGTAATGGCTGCATCAGCAATCTTCATGGAAACAGGCTTTGGGCCTAGGGTTGCCACCTCAAAGGTACATAAAATGGGATATATCATGGGAATATTTCATAATAGCGGAAGAAGGGAGAACTACATGTCTATGCATCATCTTGAGTGCTATATCATTATACAACTGACAAAAGAATGTGAATATCCTGGTAAATCTTATTAATATTGAAGTACTTTAAATATATATTTGTCGAGGTAAAACCAAGATAGGTGGCAACCAAATGCATCACATTTCTATTGGATTGTCCACGAAAACTAAAGCCTCGTAGATTTCCAGAGGGGAAATGAGCAATATAAAAGCTAACAGCTTGAAGTCTGCCATGCAGTGATGCCACCGTGTGAGGCTGTTCTTGAGTTCCCTGTTAGTCTAACTCGCCTTGGAATATGAGTTTGCACATAGGCAGGCTTGGCAAAAGCTGCAGATGACGTCCCAGGCTGGGTCGACCCTGCTCCTGAAAGGCATCTTACGTACATTTTAAATCGGCTGTCTTGGTGGCATGACATCGTTACAAGTGGCACAGCTGCATCAGTGGCGCAAATGACCGATAAGTCAACGCTGTGAAGAGAAAGATGAGAGCTTTGCCTTGCTCAAGAGTAGAGATGAACTACCCTGCACTTGGGAGCAAGGATGCCGTTTGCCAGAACACTCTTGCCGTGATAAGTTGCTATATCTGGTGCACACTTTTACGCAGAGAATAATGGGGAAATATATTACTGTCAGTTGCGTTTACGTAAGCCAGCTCTGGTTTATGTTACAACAGAGAAGCCCTAAGTGTAAACCACGTTAGTTCATTGCAGCTTAAGAAGCAAGAGTTATTATAATAATAGTTTTCCACTTTTTTCCGGCAACAAAACTGAAACCGTTTTACGAGGATTCATGTCTGCATTAACCACAATACTTGCAGTCAAAATGCAAACAAAAAACACACTCTTGGTAATATATGCACTGTCCTTGAAACTGATTGGTCCACACCAGAGACAACTTTCTTTTGGTACTGGCAAAGGAGGTCTAATGATGTAGATGCTTACCCCGAGCCCTCATTACTCGGATAGTGCATTGTCTTTGAGCTGTACGCCTTTTGGCGTCATCTGGTCGAGCACCAATTGAGACGAGGCTCAAAAGTAAGCTGTCTCTGGTGTGGACCAATCAGTTTCATGGAAAATGCATTTATTATCAGGGTGTGTTTTTTGTTTGCATTTTGACCGCAAGTATTGTGGTTATTACAATTCCTATATCTTACTATACAAGGACCGTAGTTGAGGATTACAGGCAGGGTTTAATTTCTCACTGAATATATTCCGGCACAAAAGAAAGAAAACAGAATAATCACAATATTCTTACAAAATGTTTATTCATGAAACAAAGGAAGCCAACTATATCATGTGCTAACTCAAAATACACAAATGTGATTTATTGATTCGTTTTGTTCGGTTGTTCTGTCATATTTTACATATATTAAAACAATTACGGCAGTGTTTTGGCACTTTTTTGACCGCCTCGAAGTCGCACAACAAGCCACTACAATCCATGTGTTCATTCAAAAAGTCAGCAGTGATGAATAACGTGCCTTTCAGTGGCGACTAATACTCGGGAACTATGAAACAACCTGCATTGGCTGGGCTCACGACAAGCCACAAGGCTAGTTTTTTTAAAGATATTGCAAAAGTATAACACATTCCAAGAAAATTTTTCAATGTTGGACCAAAGTTGGTATGCGAATGGAATCACATGCCAACGTTGATCCAACGTTGCACGTTTACTGGGTTGCAATCGTACAACCGCATCGGCTTTTGCACCATTCAGCTGTGTGACGTGTCTTCAGGTTGTACGTACGATCGCACCGTACTTGGCCAAACGTGCTCATCGAAGGTGGATGACTGGCATTTACAGAGACTGGGATCCCCTGAACAAGTTCCCAGCACGTGGAGTGGAATGCCTGACATCGTGCCGAGCAATGCGCGGTACAACCCAAAACACATTGACGAGCTATTTTACTCTCTTTGGATTTCATTTTCAACGCAGGAATTCATTGCAGCTTCACATGGCGCCAACCCATTTATACTGCTACTTAGACGAGTGTATAATGTCCATAAATGCATGAGAAGAATACATTGCTGCATGTCTCAATATCTACTGCGCATCGTTTAGCATTGCAACCAACTAAACCAGTGTTCTCCATTGCAAGGCCCACGGGCCACTGGCGGCCCTCGTGGCCTTTAGTGTGGGCCCTGACGTGCGGCCCCCGACAATACACAACATGTGAAAACACCCCCCCCCCCTCCCATCATCGTGCTGTCAAACCCCAATGGTTTCAAATTTGTGACGGCCCTCACACTGAAGGGCCCCCATCTGAAAATGTGTGAAGAACACTGAACTAAAAAAAACGTCAAATACTGGGTCACGGAAATCGATTTACTCTGGCACATCGAGCTACGGAGAGCCACAGATTCAAGAAATATTTTGGCAAAATATGAAATGTGTCAAGCACCAGCCCATCACAGTTACGATGGAGACATTCATAGGGAAAGTTGCATTTTTAAAGGGAACCCCTTCCACGTATGCCTCTTGCATAACTTTTCTAAAGCTAGATGTTCTGGAAAACTAGCATATTTAAAAAAAATACATGAAACCGCCACCACAAGGACACCTTGTTTGCTTTAAATGCATAACCATACAAATACAATTTGGCGAGGGCTATTATGGCATCTGTAATCTATTGAAAACAGCAATATTTCACATTTGAAAGAAAAGTAATCGACTTTACTCCGTCAAGTATTTTCCATCATAACAGTTCCACACTGGAATACTTTGAGTAAGGAATACTGTACCTGTTATACGCGTACTCTGTGACGATGTTTGGCCGCTGCTGCACGTTCGACTTACTAATGCGTAAAAGCGAGAGCACGTGTCGCGACCTGCGAATGGAGCCTGGCAATGCGTTTGTGTTTATGACGAGCAGCGCATTGTATGCGCGCTAGCAAGCAACATATACTCGCCAGGCTAATGATGCCAGCGGTCCTGAAATGTATTATCGACCCCCACGAGCTAACTCGATACACTTCGTCGTGGCTAATTCTCCGAGCCGAGAACTTATAAACGTTTCAACTGATTGCACTCGCTGCGGGATTTTTTGTTTCTCTTCTGGCAGGAGATGATGTCACGCCTGGCGTATGAGCAACGTGCTGTGTTGTTCCAGCACATTGTGTGCGACTCGCCATTCCTGGGCACATTTAGCGGCGGTTTTTTTTGTTGTTGCGGTACACGCCAATTGAATCGAGCAGCCGGTCCAGTCCAACGTGTGTTTTCATGTGATTGTTGTTTGTCTGCTGCAATTGCCGCTTAACGATTAAGCAGCAGTCTGCTGGAATGCATTTAATGTGACAGGGGGAGAGTGATTCTTGTAAACTTGAGAAAGAACTGGCAATGCAATGCATTGTTTTGGAAAGATGTTGATACACCGCGCGTGGATTAGCCGATGCTGAATAATGTTCTTGCTTAATTAAACGGAGGCTAACGCAGCATTGCTAAATGGACCAAATGGAGTGTGCACAGTACATTCACAGCAGAGGCAGTTTTTTAGGGCAGTGCTTTGGGGGATGGAGCAGGATGAGGATGGAGGGGAGAAGCAGGGCAGTGTTGTTTTTTAAAGAAACAGAGAGACCAGCCGCCCCTCTCCCTTACGCTACATCCACCCTTCTGTCACCTTCTCCGGGAGCTGCCTGTTCTACACAGATGGGGCAGCAGCTTCCTTCCAGACGCTCTGGAGAAGGGCAGTTGATGGGAGGACACCTCTCCACGTGGCAGACCACCTCGCCACTCTGGAACCCCAGAACAAAACAAAACGCATCACACGTACGTATGTACCTTGAACTTCTTTCGCATTGTACGTATCCAACCGCGCTATTCGGAGGTGCAGGGGAAGGACAACAAACATGGAGGCCAGTGGGAAAGGACAACATTGATGCACCTTATATTCATACAGGTGACAGGAAGTGACGTTTTAAAATCCCATTATTACATGGGGTCGGCTGTTTGGATTTTATTTTTCCACGTGCTTCTGTTCTGTGCATCTTATACAGTCACATCCCCACTGTGCGCCTCGTAACTTGCGATCAAATTCCTGAGCATGAATAAACTGATGTGAAATCTATTTTTTTCTCTCCTCAATTTTATCGCAACCGCGCCGCCGGTGTCAAGTCAAGAGAGGAAGCGTTCGCCGAGACCTCTCTCGCAGTGCCGTGCCACGCTTCGTTGTCGAGAACGGGCCACGGAAGTGGACGTCATAGATCTACCGCTGAGATCCCTTCAAGTGGCTCCTGTTCCACACGAGTGTGGATTTCCTCTCTTGTTATGACAAAAAAACCCTCGCCATCGGAAATCGCCTTTCTTTCAGCTTGCCTCAGACGGGTAACCACCACTATTGCCTTCTTCCTCATCCCTTCATTTGTGACCCGATCCAGTCTTGTTCTCGCTGAGATTCCATCCAGACAATTGATTCACATTTTCTAAATGAGATGGCTGGGTCACTGAGGGGAGATAAAGTTTGTCAGTGTTGCCGAATCAGAACATGTGTGAGGTCCTGGGATTTTATCCAGGGGTGGAATAAATATCTGGCTGGGTAGCTCAGGGGATGATGGATTAGAGCATGTGGCTTACATTTGAAAAGTTACAAGTTTCAAATCCCAGCCTCGGCCAGCCTAAGCCCATCATCCCTCTGAGGTCAATACAATTTTAGTACCAATGTGCGAGAAGTCCAACAGCATTTGTGCTATGGATTAACTAGCCCGGCCATGTGCAGTACATATACAGCCATTTGCAAAACAAAATACTTAACCAAATGCTGGTCAGTGCGGGTTAAGGCAAGAGGGAGCATAGGCATGGAAGCCTATAAGTACAGCACAATAATGGAATCTGCTGCACTACCCTCTGCTGTCTGCCACCCAGGCCAGGAGTGTATAGCTCATAACACCTGCCGTAGTGAATGGTGGGTACCCTCAAAGCACAATTCCCAATCCACTCTGCTCGTTTCCGAGATCGGAGAGATTCATGCATATATGTTGAACTTCTTTCGCACCGTACGTAGCCAAACTGGTGCTAATCGGAGGTGCGGGTCAGTGGCATTCACGGTGATTTGGTCGTAGGCGTGAGTTAACCCATTGGACGAATAACGGTTCCAGTGGCAGGCGATACTGAAGGTGCAGAGTGTGTCCTCGTCCGCCCTGTGGCATCGAGGGCGGTGGAGTTAGAGGGGGCTGAGCCCGCCTGCTGAAGGCTCAGCCCTCGTCAAGTCAATAAAATGTTGGTGCAAAAAATAACACCAGCGGCGGTTGACTTTCAGCCTTTCTGCATATTCAAAGGGATGCGAGTGCAAGTGGAAGGCACAACAGACACAATCGTATCGTATCAATACCACGCCCCCACCTGAGTTTTGGTATGCCCCTCCCGCACCCCCCTTTAAACAAGGTCACGATGAAGGCGAGTTAAAGGCGAGTGTCCGTACCTCACAGTGGCATTCGCTGCAGGCATCCCTGTGCCAGGTCTCCTGATGCGCTCGCTCCTTCCCGTCCGCGTTCTTACATCGGCCGCCCTTGTGCAGCGCCTGCTCCAAACCACTGACCTGCAGTGCGCAACAGAACTGCATTACAGCCGGAGCTGTACGGGGCCGAGCTACAGAAAATATTTCTGCCCCAACCCCCACTGTCAGGGTCCAGGGGTATGCGGCGTTGTGGGGGAGGGGGGGGGCTGGGAAATATTCCACGAGAAATTTAATCTCTGTTGCACAAAAAAACACGCCAGTATAGGAAACGACCACCAATGCAAAATGACGCCAGTTTGTATGACTGTATTATCATTGTTTATCCACTTGTAAGGGATGGCGAGAGGCAACCCCCTATCTGGAAATAAATATACACTCACCAAGTCTAATGGCTTGGTGAGTTCGAATGGCCGTGCTCGACTCTCATTGGCGAGGAGCCAAGACAGGGGGGAGCCGACGTAGGGGCACACAATGGAATTTGAAAAGTGGAAGGACATTCAAATCGGATGGTCAACAGGGAAAACTAAATGGAAAAGAGGGGTCGGTCAGGAGACCGTTCGGGGATTGGTGGAGAGTCATGGAAAGTTCCCGAAAAGGATAGGGAAGGGAATAAAAGGAGGGATGGACGGAGGGTTTGGAGCACCTGAACGGAGTGATTCCTTCACGTGTGACGCGCTGTGCGGAAGACGTAAAAGAGACGGAGTTCAAGACTCACCTGGGCTGGAACTCCTTTACACGCCCCATGAACTACAGGAATGTGTGGAGGCGTGCGCGTTGTGCCGCATGTGCTGTTTGAGGTGAGCGAGAGCAGGCCAGACTGCGTTCGCTCTTGAGTCCTCAATCAGTTCACGTGCAGGTGCGAGGTGGATTAGTACCTCACAGGATCATGAGAGGCGGCGGCTTGGGGAGGCCTTCACACAGCTGTGGAATGACCATGACTGATGATGATGGTGATGATGATGGTGATGATGATGGTGATGATGATGATGATAATGATGGTGATGATGATGGTGATGATGATGGTGATGATGATGATGATGATGGTGATGATGATGGTGATGATGATGATGGTGATGATGATGGTGATGACGATGATGATGATGGTGATGATGGTGATGATGATAATGATGATGATGGTGATGATGATGATGATAATGATGATGATTCGGCCTTCAGTAAGGAAAGTTCTTTCCACCCCGGGGCATCGGTAATCGTGGTGGAGCCGGGGGCTGGAGGGAGCGAAACCTCAGACGACGACCCTCACCTGCGAGCGCAGCTGCTCCACCGTGCGCTGCAGGGCCGACACGACGGCGCGGAGCTCCTGCAGACTCGGATCCTCTTCCCGCTCCTGTGTGCGCTGCGTGACATTGTGCTGCGGGAGGGGCTGGGAGACGGCGAGGTGGTGCGCACGGTACGCAGGGGCCCATCACCAGCATGCCACGCCGCCGGGGAGAGAAAACAAAATAACCCGTAAAAACAAAGTTTTTCACTATAAATCCTTTATATGCGTGTTCAATGGGCCACAACCCAGCCCACATTGGTCTTTGAAACGGGCGGCTAGAGTCCTCTCGTCCTCTGGCTTGAGATGGCTGCCACCTATGGGTCAGATGATTGCCTACCACCATTAAGCAATTGGTAATTAAATATAGTAAAAAATTCCTAAAAAGTGTAAAATTTTGGAAAAAAATTTTCACGCAAATAAATTGTCACGCACAACGAGTCTGTGTGCAAAATGTTAGCTCGATTGGATCACGGGAAGTGGGTTAACAAACGACCGAAAGATTTGCACGGTCGTAAGCGCGCAAGCAAGCAAGCAAGTGAACTTAATATAAAGGATTTAATAAAAACAGCAGTAGGCAAGGGCAATTTGTATAATTTCTACATGGAAATGAACATTGTAATCCTATCACATTTCGCTCAATGGCAACGTGGGAACTTCCAATTGATGTTTCCCAGTCGCACGTGTAAACTTTGTTCTAGGCGGTGTGCCTGGTTCACTCTTCCCAGTAGTATTTGTTTATTAAACGAGAAAACCATGAACTGGTTTTGAGCTCATGAAACGATGTCTGCGGATGCCCCGGGCTCAGTGGCAATGGCAGGAGCAGCCACCCGCCCAGGGATTCTCGCCATAACATCCGGCGCATAGGTTACGTGCAAATATCTGGACGTCACAGCGTTTGGCGCTCTCCTCTCCTCCCATGCACGCGTTTTCTCAACTCAAACAAGAAAAGGGCCAGACCATCACCGAGAAAAAAACACGAGGCTTGATTCTACTTAGCGTATAATATTTGTGTAAAGTTCGTTAAACATTGACCGTGACGACGTGTATGTCCCCCCCCGGTGCCACAACTCGGTTGTAGGCGACTCACCCTTCGCTCGTTTCCTGCTCCTCGAGCCGGTCCGCTGGCCTCTCCCCCGGGTAGCTGAACTCCGGCGAGCGTTTGCTCCGAAAGTGGTTGGAGATGGCGTTGAACTGTCCGCGCGTCCGGCAGTCTAATTCGCCCCAAAGTGAGACACAAAACGAGGGGCGGGGGGGGGGGGCCGGGAACAGACGACAGTGGTGGCGCTGGGACGTAGAACAAACCCGAGGAGATGCTCAGGGTCCCCAAGCAGCTCAAGGAGATCCCGGATCCATTAAAACAAAACAGGCAATGGTGGATTAAACATCATCTTAATTTCTAATCATAATAAACATATGCTAAATCCATCTCTCTCATATCTATCTTGTCTACCTCTCTCCCATCTCACTATACCTCTACAGTCTACAGGGACTGCTCTACTTACAAACGAGTTAGGTTCCAGATGTCTGTTCGTAAGTCGATTTGTTTGTAAGTCCAACTTTACTCCTGTCGATTCCAAACATGTTGTACGGCATGTACACGAAACACGGGGAATGGCTTTAAACGTTCTATAATCTCCTGTAGATGCAGATGCAACTGGTTCTTCACGTTCTGCAGATGTAGATGCCACCACCGCCATCTATTGCGCGGTGGTTTAACTTACGAATCTCGGTCCGAACAGGCAACTGGACATACAGACCAGGTTTGTTCGTATCTCTAAAAGTTCGTAAGTCGAATGTTCGTAAATAGAGGAGACCCTGTATTTGTCTCAATTTCTCTTACCTCACACCATCTCTATCTCTTGTCAATTTCGTTGTTATCATTTTACAAGGATTGCATAAATTGAAAGGGATAAACGTAAGGCACAACCATGGACCAGCAACCACCATCGATGGCCAAACTTTCCACGCGTCCGTTAACAGGCCCGGCTGGGAGGGCGGCAGCTGCTTAAACGGGTTTGTGTGTGAAAAATGTAACAACAGCAAAAAAAAGTTGCACGGAACGAAATGTTTTTCAACAAAACTCAGCTGCCGCGTGCCGCCCTCTGAATCCCGTCGGCCAATTAGCACCGCGACTGAAAACTGCCAGAAATGCTCTGCTTTTAAAATGAACTAAAACAAAGCAATGGAAAAAAAACCCTCCTTTGATTGATCCCTGCTGGACAACAAGTCAGCAGTACCATGAACCTGCACAAGCCACGGTGGCATAGTCATATTGTGTGTCACAAACGCAAATTGCTCGGGCCCATATATGTCAATCGTGTGTCGCGCTTAAATACGAATGATACAATACACATCTGCTGATTTTAGGGGCTGTTAAAACAAAGCAACTAAATACCTTATGTTCCCCCGTTTCAATTACGTGTGTCTGTGGTTTATAGTAAATTACAATAAAACTAATAAACGGATTTTGGACAGCATCATAGCACGGGTCACATACACATAAGTGGTCATCCGGATATGAGCAAAGAATAACTTGCCACCGTTATCATAATAGCAGAGCATGGCTAACATCATTGACTAGTGATGTCCGAACCAATGCCCAGTGTGGTGAAGTATGGTCAAATAACCTTGCAACCGACGTGGCGTGGAAAGGCCGTCAGCCAACAGTGGATTGACGAAGGGCTGTAAATGATGTATAATTATTACCCTTGAGCCTGGGAAA
>WFAB01002065.1:0-62157 GCA_018977245.1 Lethenteron camtschaticum
TATGGGAAATGCAGGTATGTGAATAGTACTAATTATGCCCGTGCATAATGCACGGGCATAATTAGTACAAAAATAATAAGCGAAGCAAAGAAAGACAACGAAAAAGATCGCATCCAACCCGTTTACCTCTCCCTCAGGCTAGGCTCAGGATACCCTGAAGCCCAGGCCTCCGTCCACACACCTGGGAAAAGGAGCGCCCACCAGGTGCGACCGCCTACCAGGATGCACAGAGAGAGAGAGACAGAGAGAGCAGAGGGAGAGAGACGTAGAGAGACAGATACAGAGAGAGATAGGGAGACAGACAGACATTTAGGGAGACAGGGTAGAATGGTTCCCAACAGCAGCAGGTATGAGACAGGGAGAGCCACCATCACCAAACAACCTCGTCACGTACTTTGTGAACAGAGTGACGGATTCCATTTAGGACATCGCCACGCAGGAATCTCTGTGTTGAAGGGGAAGAGAAAATTCACCTGAGATTCGCGGACGACGTAGACGTGATGGGAAGAAAGCTGCGTGGCACTGCAGGAAAGTGTTCATAGCGCTGACTAAGCCAGGAGGGGATGCTGGGATGAGGATGACGCGGAGAAAGAGACAAAGACAGAGACGATGGTGATGGTGAAGGAGGACGTTGAGAGAGGTGACAATTATAGAGAGCGGCGAGATTGTGAACGTGAAGATAATTTTGCGCTTGGGAAGTCTCCTGGCGTGGGACGACGACTGCACGGGAGACGTGAAGAGCGAGGATGCTGAAGGCGAAACGAGTCAGTGGCAGGATTCACTAACATCTGGCAGAAGCAAGAAACTCTTTAAGCTACAAGACACAACACTGAACATCTTAAAGAACAACATGCGTGTTCAGTAACAGCTCTGTATGCCTGCGAGACATGGACATTAAAACAAAGACTGACAAAGATAAGCTATTGACACTCGAAATGTATTGCAGCTGCTGCTGCTGTGACCACTCCAGGACTCCCCGCACTGCGAGCTCAGTCGAGGCTCTCACCGCGCTGTCCGCTCGCTGCCGTGCCGAGTGAGCGGACAGCCGCTATTGGTACCAGAGCAGCGCGCTGAGTCGGGATCAACATTGGGATATCCCTTAATCACGAGTCCTGGGTGCTGAGAGATCCAGCGGCTGAGGTACAGGATGTCTGAACAGGCACAGTTGGTCAGAGAATAATAATTTTATACCTTGTATAGATTTATATATAACAGTGCATTATTGTTATATCTTGTATAGGTTTACAGAAACAATGCTTTATTCTTATATTTGTATAGATTTATATATAGCAGTGCCTTATTCTCATAGCCTGTATAGCTTTGTATATAGCAGCGCCTTATTCTTATATCTTGTATCTTTCGATTTAAAGCTTTCGTGACTGCAGGGATTCATCTTCTTGGTTCTTTCGGTAAAGTCACGTAGAAGGAAAGTAATAAAATAATAAACATAATAAATAATTCTCACGACGTTTCGGCTACAACAAGCAGCCGTCTTCATAAGCTCCTAGCTTGGTAGTGTCTCATTCTTCACCTGAAGACGGCTGCTTGCGTTGTAGCCGAAACGTCGTGAGAATTATTTATTTATTATGTTTTATTTTATTATTTATTACTTTCCTTCTACGTGGCTTTACGAAAGAACCAAGAAGATAATCTTGTATCTTACCTAATAAATAATTTTGTCTGTCTGTCCGTACGTCTGTCTGTCTGTTTGCACATGTGCGCTTGTTAGGGATTTGGCTCTCAAACGGTGGGATAGACGTCAAAACATTTACCGGGTACCACGCCGTGAGCACCATTTGCTTTTCCCGTCCGTCACCTTTAAATTAGTTAATAGCGTTTTTTTGCGATTTCACATTATTTCTTTATTTAGTTCAACTATCATTTATTTCCTTTCACCGCTCGTGGTGGGACAATGCTGCAAGCTACAACGCTCATCACGGTTAGCCCCGAGCAACCCACACACGCCATCGCCGGAGGTGTGTGGCCTTTTTTTAAATCATTTATATTAAGTTCGCTTGCTTGCTTGCTTGCGTGCTTGCTTACGACCGTGCAAATATTTCGGTCGTTTTTTAACCCACTTCCCGTGATCCAATCGAGCTGACATTTTGCACACAGACTCGTTGTGCGAGACAATTAATGTTCGTGAAATTTATTTTTACAAAAATTTTACACTGTTTAGGGAAAACCAATTAAATATTTAATTACCAATTGTTTAATACTGGCAGACAATCATCTGACCCATAGGTGGCAGCCATCTCAAGCCAGAGGACGAGAAGACTCTAGCCACCACGCATATAAAGGATTTATAGTGAAAAACTTTGTTTTTACGGGTTTACTTGTTTTTGCCTGCACACTCTACAAGTTAAGTCGCACACGTCAGTATTATCAGCATTTATAAGATGACACTTTGCACTGCTGACAGGGGTTGCACCTGGCAATGCACGCACTTCACAGTGTGATGTCCTCTTCTCCCCACCCACCGCGTCCTTTTACTACTATAGAGCCCCTATTTATTATTATCATTATAGCGCTTAGATAGTATTATTGTAGCGCGGCCGGGGGAGCGGCCCAGCCCCCAGCCTTCCAAGGTAACACCTCGGCCGGCTGCACACTCTAGGCGAGGACGGGGCTCTGCACGGGGCTAGGCCTCACCACGGCAATGTTAAGCAACATTTCCTTGCTTCTTTCCCTAACCTCACCGTGATAGAAACCCAGTTTTTTTATAATCATTTGCTAAATATTACATTAACTATGTTTGTGTGCAGACTACTATTTTGTTTGCCTGCTCACAACTAATCATTTAACAATCACTTTGTCATTAATTTTATATTCATTATTTGTCAACTCGCCTTGATATAAAAACATTTTCTATAACCACCTTGATACTATTACATTAATACTGTTTGTGTGCAAACAACTAATATTTATCTTCCTTGCTTCTTTCACTAAACTCACATACATATAATCCTGTTATTTTAATAATCGCCTTCAAAATATAAAAACAGTGATTTTTGTGTGCTCACAACTAATATTCTTTCAATACCTTGGTCATTAACAATATTCTCATTATTGTGTCAACTAACGTTGACAGAAACCTGAATATTAAGAATCATATTGCAAATATTACATCAATCTCTGGTTCTTTCAGTGAAGTCACGTAAATAGAATAAATAATACAAGAAAACACGACGTCTCGGTCGCAACACAAACGTCAATCATCAGGTGAGAAAATGATCTGCTGTTGCGGCTTCATATAGGCACGGGAGGGGAAGGAAGGGGGGAGGAGTTTTTGTCAAGGAGTTCACGGAGAGGGCGGAGGGTTTGTGGCGTGCATGGACGAGTGGGCCTGAAAACAGAATTAGCATGTCAATGAGCTTGAATTATAACCAAAAACCAGGACGACACGGGTGGATGAGTGAAAATCACAGCAGTTAAAACTTGACGTGGTTTATCACGTCCTTCCAATGATTGCTCAATCTGAATCCATCTTCTCGATTAAAGTTTTTTCTGTGTTTGTATATCTGGATGTCTTCATGAACAAATCTCTGATGATAGCCGAGGGTTTGCAGAGCACATTGGACTCGGAGTAAACAATGTCATGTGTGCTCACAGCGTTGAAACAATGATGCACCACCGGTGAGGTGTTGGTTCTGCCGTGTTTCAAATCCGCTTTGTGTTCGCGAACCCGGTCTGAGACATGTCGCTTCTTTTCAACAAATGTATATACTGCTGCAGACACACCTCGGCTTATAGACACCAGGACATTGCATGTCCGGAATCGCATCCTTCACTGATGCGTTCAAATCACGGATTTTGTGTACTGTATGTAACCGAACTTGGATCTCGTGTTTGTTCAAGATTTTGGAAATCTTTTTGGTAACCCCGCTATGTATTGCAAGGTGATGGTTTTGATTGGGTCCTCAGATTGTTCTCTACCCATTGTTGGGGATGCAGATTTGCGGATTGTGCGGTCAGAATATCCACTCTCCTGAGAGCATGGCGTACATGCTCAAGCTCACTGGCAAGGTGGTGCTGGTCGGAGATTCAACGAGCCCTATGGTGTAGTGTTTTGATGAGGGAATTCTTTTGGGCTGGATGGTGGTGGGAGTCAGGCTTTAGATAGGAATCCGTGTGGGTGAACTCCTGCAGCCACGACTCGACTAAACTCCTCCGCCCCCTCCCGGCTCCAGTTTATCAGCAGAGGTCTCACTCCAAATCAGTCGAGCGGCAATATCTTTTCATCGGTTGCGTAACGCTGTGTGGAAGCTACCTGGTCTGTCGCTCCGCACGAAGCTTCAGGTCCTCCCGGCCACAGTCATTCCCTCCCTTCTCTACGCTTGCGAAACGTGGACCACCCTAATGGAACATCTTCGCCGGTTAGAAACATTTAGGTTGGCCTGCCTACGATCCATCTTGGGTTTAACCAGGCTGGATTGTGTGAGGAGCTCACAAATCCTTGAAAGATGTGGACAAAGTCCCATCGGTGAGCTCCTCCGGCAGGCAAGGCTGCGTTGGCTGGGTCATGTAGCCCGCATGCCCAGCCACCGCATGCCTAAACAGCTTTTGTTCGGCCGGATCGATGGGTATAAACGGGCACGGCATGGGCTAGAGAAGATGTGGAGTGATGTGGTACAGGAGGATGTGGAGCTGAGTGGACTTGCTGATGACTGGTACCAGCGGTGTCAAAATCGGCCTCTGTGGAGGAGGCTCGGGAAGGACACTACTGGGCAGTTGGAGGCAGTCGCCCTCCAACAACAACGGAGGGCAGAGGAACGATGCTCACAACAATGAGCGGAGCACTGGCTTTGGTAAAGCACAGCAAGTTGGCATAGTAGGGGGCACAGGTGGTGCATCAGCCAGTCGTTTAGTCAGTCGACCTGTGGCACCTGGGTCTGCCCCATGACCTCCTGCCAGCCGGCATTTGACACTTCACGTGGCCTCAAGGTGCACATAACCTGGCACAAGCGTCGTGGTGACATCACCACAGCCGGAGAAGCAGAAGCGCAATGATGCGGTGACCTTGTCTAGGATAAGAAAGCATGCAATGAGGTGACCGTCTTTGTTCGAAGGCTGCAAAGATGCTGAGTGGAGTTGTCGTGATGATGGTTTATAGCTCCTTGCTGACGACATCAGCAGCGAGGCATTGCGGTTCATTTGTGGTAAGGAGCGCCATGTAAGGTGCGGGTGGGAATGTGTTGTATATGTCGGGTTTTGAAAAATTAATAAAAATAATAAAAATGTAATGAAGATTGGAAAATTGTGTAATCGGAAATGATGCTAATTAATGCCATTAATCAAATTAATTTATGCGAATGTGGGCAGTTATGATGGTTAGGCTTCGATTCGTTGTCTAGGGTCGTGTTATCAATCGGGATTATGCAATTATTCTCCCTTAAACATTTACTGATTATATCTTAGTGTGTTTATGTCAGGTCTCCAAATTCAAATCTCAACACAGGATACAGTTCTTATGAATAAGATTATTACGCATGAACTCAGGAAGGAAGCACTCAGACTCTTCTGTGTTAAACAATTTTAATTCTAATCAAAAACGTAACACTCTAATCATGCTTAAATTATCCACAGTATCATCGGGGAAATTTCCCTCAGTGGTCAGTACATTTAACCATCAATGATTGCGTTGTTTCACTGGGCAACCGAACAATTGATTAATTCCTCCGAGTAACACGAGCATAGACGGCGATAGGGAAAGTCCTTAAAACAGGCATGCGACGATATTCATACGAAAGGCAATTAAAGCAAATTAGTATACCCCAAAGGCAAAAATATACGTCAATAGATTAATCGGCAAGATTATATAATTAACGAAACGTCTTGAGACAATGGAGTACGGCGGTGTGTCCTGCTTATGCGAGATGCTGATATTTCGGCTCAACTTCAGTTAATTTGTGGACAAGATTCGGTGTTCAAAAAGAAAGGTTTAACACAATATTCTCCCTGTGAGCGTGTCGATTCGTAACGAAGGTTTCAAAAGTTGAGTTTGCATCGATGCATCTATTGGTAATTTTATGCGATTAAAATTATNATAATAATATAACGACTAATGTACTTATAAACGACCGTATTCTTATCGCTCAATGAGCACCAATATCTTCACGACCAGCTAATGGTTCATGTGTGTGTGTGTGCTGTCCCTTTTATAAATTAGCCATTGTTATGCAGTCTATTCTTAGTCTTAAGCCTCACCTTACCATATTAATAATAAGTATGCGGCCCTTGCCCCACCACCTTCTCCAACCATTATATAAACGGAGTGGTAGCTCCTGCAATCTCTCATTTACTTGATACAGCTGTCGTGGCTGTGACGGTACCACCTGAAGACGGAAGCTTGTGTTGCCTCCGAAACGTCGTGATTTTTATTTTATTTTACTTTTTAATGTTTTTACCTACACAGTGACTTTACCGGAAAAAAACCTAAGAATATGTATATGTGTGTTTTTTCTTCTCTTGATCAATTATTTGTATTAAGCAGACGCCGGGCTCTGTGTCGTGAGCTTGTGAGGGTGCGGGAGAGGCCTACAAACAGCTTGAGGCTCCCTTTTGATCTCTCGCGCGGGCGTGTCTGCAGGTAGCCGCCGGCTCTCTCTCTCCGCTGCTAGATGAGCTGCGTCGGCACGGCGCTCGCCGTCGGCGGTGCGCGATGATTCAGTCGTCAGGTCGCGCTCGTGGGGGAGGCTGGATGTCTTGCTTCCCAGCTGGTGCAGGTCCGTGTGTGTGTGGTCGAACACGCGGCGCTCTCGATGGCGCTCTCCTCTTCCTCACGGACGGCTGGACAGGCTTTGTCCCCGCCGGATTGACGAGTCGGCACGACGCTCGCCACTTGTCCGCTGGCAGCTGACACCCTTCGCTCGGTGGCGCTGCTCACTGCTCCGTTCTCTCTGGCGATGCTCGATGCTCTCGTTCGCTGGTGGCTGGCACCAGTGTCTGATGGAGCTGGTCCTATCTTAATTTTGGAGCTTTCGTGACTGCAGGAATTATTCTTTGGTTCTTTCGGTAAAGTCACGTCTAAAGATAAAGTAATAAATTAAATAATAGCATATTACGACGTTTCGGTTGCAACACAAGCAATCATCATCAGGCATAAAAGAAAGAAGAAATAGCAACAAAAATCTAACTAGAAAACTATAGACAGACATACAAGCAGACAGACATCACAAGGACACAGAGAGAGGACACATATCGGCACAAAGAGAGATCGTTTCTGTGACGGTCCCTTAAATATAGAGAGGGGGCGGGGGCGGAGAGAGGGAGGGGGCAGAGAAAAATTTGCATGTCAATGAGTTCGCTTGGTCGATGCTTGGCGCGTTCCGCCCTTTTTCCCGGTTGATTGCTCGTTAACTCAACTCCAGCCGCGGCTGCTGGCATCCACTCTCAAAACTTGTAATTGTATTTGCACACCTCTTAGCCGACTGTGAAAGCTTAGTGCAATCAAACTTGTCGCAATCCTTGACTTCGCGAGCGACTCAACACATCGGGATAAATGTAAAATAAAACTTTCAGCGATACTCTGTCGGCTCATGCCGAACTCGGCTCTTAACGACACCTCGTCCCTTCTCTCTGCGAGACACGACACCCATGGTTGATGTCGGGGCCTGCTGGCAAGCTTCTGCCCCAACTCCCTCGCGAGACTCAGCAAGACTGACTCAGCAAGACTTACGATTTGTGAATCGTGTTCGTACTTAGAAATGTAGAATCCCTCCCCTCTTTCTCTCTCTCTTCTCACAAAGGACCCGAATTTATTTTAATGTCGCTTGCTGTGGGGAGGGGAAGTGGTATGTGTGTCCGTGTGTGTGTGTTGTTCTACTTTTTGGGGGTGATAATTGGCTTCCTGAGTTTTCTCGCCAACAAAGGAAGTTTGCTCCAGATGGCCCCCAACTTCCCTCGCGGTGTTTGTTTCTATTACCCTTCTATGGCTCAGCTCCGGCTCTCTGGCCTCGAGTGTGAAAGGCAGCTGTGAGTTCCATTTTGTTTGCGCTCCAAGTGACCCGCGATTGATTATATGAAGAAAAATATTTGGCAGAATTATTCTTAATATTAATTAAAAAAAAGGGTCATATATACAACAAATGGGATTGGGGGAGGGTGAGAGGAAATAATTTAAAATATCTTAAGCTAGGTCGCGGTGTGAATGCGCTACGGAGTGCGTGATATAGAGCCGGTCGTGCTGCACAGTCTGTAAGCGTGTTGACTCTTTATCTCACCAGGTGGAAGGTCCCGCTGAGCGGAGTAGCAGCTCTTTGTTCAGAAGCCACGCGGCCATCACAAACCATAGCAGCTCAACCAAGTAGCTGATATCATTATCACATAGAGACCCATAGACTCATAGAGACCCAAACTCATGGAGTCCCACAGAGACCCATACCCATAGAGACCCATAATCATGTAGATCCATACCCATAGAGACCCATACCGATAGAGACCCATACCCATAGAGACCCATACCCATAGAGACCCATACCCATAGAGACCCATACCCATTAGGACCCATACCCATAGAGACCCATACCCATAGAGACCCATACCCATAGAGACCCATACCCATAGAGATCCATACCCATAGAGACCCATACTCATAGAGACCCATACCCATAGAGATGCATACCAATAGAGACCCATACCCATAGAGACCCATACCATAGAGACCCATACCCATAGAGACCCATACCCATTAGGACCCATACCCATAGAGACCCATACCCATAGAGACCCATACCCATAGAGACCCACACCCATAGAGATCCATACCCATAGAGACCCATACTCATAGAGACCCATACCCATAGAGATGCATACCAATAGAGACCCATACCCATAGAGACCCATACCAATAGAAAACCATACCCATAGAGACCCATACTCATAGTGACCCATAGCCATAGAGACCCATACCCAGAGACCCATACCCATAGAGACCCATACCCATAGAGACACATACTCATAGAGACCCATACCCATAGAGAGCCATACCCAGAGACCCATACCCATAGAGACCCATACTCATAGAGAACCCGTACTAAAACTAAACTACGTATTTATCTTACCCGGTGTAATTCCTCACTGAGCTGTGTAGCTCTTTGTTCAGAAGCGATCTGGCCATCAATAACTATAGCAGCTCAAACAAGTGGCTGCTATCACCGTCATATAGATGGAGTGAGTCCAAGCACGGCGCACACTAAGGCTTGGAGGCAACACTGTTCATTAACCAACATCACATATCCCTTAACAGAACAACAGCACAAGGTGGTAAACCCACCATTCCTACACCTAGCTATGTACACTGGGAGCAGATGGCTATGTACATTCTGGAAGGACGACTGCAAATCGGACCGGGTGAGCCAACACGCTGCCTGGTCCACGAGACCTCCAGACCGCCGACGACGATGGATTCTTCTCAGCCAGGACCGACCCCGCTACCCCCCCGGGGCTCGGCTTTTATCCCAGAGGTCGCAACCGGGTACCCGATACCCGTACCCTACCCGATACCCGGCTACCCATATCCGGCCGGTATGGGTACGGGTAGCCGTTTGCGACCCTGGTGCGGCCGGGTACGGGTACGGGTAGGCCGTGAGTCATTGGTGAGTCACCGTTTGTCACTCATTTCTGGTAGGGTACGGGTAGGGAATGGGTACCCGTACCCGGCCGGGTACGGGTAAGGAATCAAAACCCGTTTGCGACCTTTGTTTTATCCTCACGGCGTGACCATGCCCCGCCCTTGGCCACGCCTCCCCCCTTGGCCACGCCTCCTTTCCCGATCCTTCGCGAGGGTTCAGGGCCCACGTCACGTGTTCCTCAACCCTGGACCCCCACCGTCCGCCCCACATCCGGTCACGTGCCCCTTCCTGTCTACCCAGCCTCCCCTGCTGTGCCCATCCGGTGTCCGGGGAGAGGCTCCGCCCCTACAGTAGCCACCCACACGGTGCTGTCTCTACACAAGGGTACTCACACCAACGACACTACGGAGACATTACACACACACAGAGACCGATAGAGATTGGTAGACACACTTAGAGATACATAGTGAATATAGAGATACACAGAGACATAGATACACGTAGATACACATATAGATGCATATAGACCTATGGAGACCCATAGAGATGCATAGAAATACACATAGAGATGCAAAGAGACCCATGGAGACCCATAGAGGCCCATAGAGATGCACGGAGATACACACTGAGATGCATAAAGACCCATGGAGATCAGTAGAGACCAACAGATACACATGGACTCCCACAGACTCATCTAAGACTATATTTATTTCACCAAGTGAGGCTGTTTGTGTGGTGTAATGAGCTCCATCTGATAATAATTCTGCACCCACTGATCGGGCGCATTGCGGTGTCTATGAACGGTGGTCGCGTTCTCGCGAGCTTCCGCTTTGCGGTGTCCCCCAAGGGTCTATTCTGGGCGCTGTTCTCGTCACCGCATGGAGATTCTTCCTCTTGGCAAAGTAATTTCAAGCTTCGGTGTAAAACGCAGTTTCTGTGCCGATGATACACAGGGCGCCACAGTGGCTAGAGAGATGTTAACTATCTCGCCTGGTGTGCTGGGAGTTGTGGGTTTGATCTCGATCCTGACGCTTGTATATTTGGTTTGTATTTCTCTCGCTCATCATCATCATGGTGGCTAGAAAGATGTTAACTACTTTCCTGGTATATACAGGAGGCCATGGAATCGATCCCAGACCCTGACAACGCCTGCTGTATGATCCGACTTTACATCTCTCTCTCCCCCCGTGGTCGCGTGGATTTCTCTCCGGGTCCTCCGGTTTTTTCCCTCCACATTTAGAATCAACGTCGCCACGAGTTTAGAGTATCAGGCTGCAGTAGAACAGCGAGACAAGGCAGGGACGGCAAGATGGACAGAGAAGAGAGACCCACAGAGATGGGGCTACTGAGTATCACAGCGAGTTGTATCGGGATAGGGATCAAGAGAATAACGAGCTGTTGGTGAGCTAAACAAGATATCCCTCAGCACCATCGAGGATACACAGAGATACATAGAGATACCTAAAATAGTAAAGATACACATCGAGATACACATTGATATACAGAGATACATAGACACACAGAGATACGTAGAGAGACGTAGATACACATAGAGACATATAGAGATACACATAGGCAGCGAAACATAGAGTTATAAATAATATGGGAAAAGGCAAAATAACAACATATGAAGAGAAACAAAAGTCCAGGAGTGGAAGGCGTAAGACAGACAGAGAGACATGGAGATACAGAGACACAAATAGAGAGACAGAAAGAGACAAACAGGGAAAGAGAAACACAAAGCGAGAGAGACAGAGGGAGAGAGAGAAATATAAATAAAGAGACAGACTTTTAAACAACTTTTAGTGCCGCAAGCAGCAACAGCACTGGAGGCGATTCCGATTCGAAATACACAAAGTCACCAGCAAACAAATAAAACAAACGCTATAAATGCGCACGATGTGACGCTACAAGCACCGCGCACAACACGAAAGAAAAGTCACGTGGCGGTGGTGGTCATCGCGCACGCCACGGTGACGAGCGAGCGCTTCAGAAGGTGAACATGAGGGTGTCGTGCACGCTGGTACAGAGGGCGAGAGAGACACACACACAGAAAGATAGAGAGAGAGAAACAGAGACAGAAACACAGAGGAGAGACAAAGACAAACAGAGAAAGACAGGAGAGAGACAGACAGGGAGAGAGACAGGGACAATGGTTCCCAAAAGCCGTAGGCATGAGACAGGATTCACTAACGTCTGGCAGAAGCAAGCAAATCTTAAGCTACAATTCACAACACTGAACATCTTAAAGAACAACATGTGTTTCGATTTCAAGCTTTCGTGACTGCAGGGATTCATCTTCTTGGTTCTTTCGGTAAAGTCACGTAGAAGGGAAGAACAACATGTGTGTTCAGTAGCAGCTCTGTATGCCTGCGGGAATTGACATTTAAACAAAGACAGACAGAGATAAGATATTGGCACTCGAAATGTATTGCAGCTGCTGCTGCTGCTGTGACCACTCCAGGACTCCCGCACTGCGAGCTCAGTCGAGGCTCTCACCGCGCTGTCCGCTCGCTGCCGTGCCGAGTGAGCGGACAGCCGCTATTGGTACCAGAGCAGCGCGCTGGTCGGGGTCTGTATTGTCACTGGAATCCCTCACAGCTGCGAGGTGCTGAGAGATCCAGCGGCTGAGGTACAGGATGTCTGAACAGTATAGATTTAAATTTCGATTCAAAACTTTCGTGACTGCAGGGATTCATCTTCTTGGTTCTTTCGGTAAAGTCACGTAGAAGGGAAATAATAAAATAATACAAATAAAACAAAACAATAATTCTCACGACGTTTCGGCCACAACGCAAGCAGCTGTCGTCAGGTGAAGAATTCATACTCTTAGGTTTTTTGGTAAAGTCACGTAGGTAAAAAATAAAATAAAAAATTACAAAAAATTATCTCTGTCACTTATGATTGCAAGTTGTTGCGAGTCAGTGACTGCTTTAGTGTTAAAATATGGTGCTGTAGAAATATGGTGCTGTAGACTCTGTCTTCTCTCTCGACAGACCTGTTCTTCACCTGAGGACGGCTGCTTGTGTTGTGGCCGAAACGTCGTGAGAATTATTTTATTATGTTTTATTTGTATTATTTTATTATTTCCATTCTACGCGACTTTACCGAAAGAACCAAGAAGAGTATAGATTTACATACAGCGGTGCCTTATTCGTATATCCCACATGCTCTCATCTCATGTAAATTTATACATATTTCTCAGTGCCTAATTCCTATAAATTACATTGATTTATACATATGTAGAGGAGTAAAATGGGGACGTGACGTCAGGTGTGCCGTTCAGTGTGATGACGTCACGTCTCCTCGGGTACTTAAGGGAGACCCCGTGACATAAGCGGGGTCACTGTGGGAACGTGTAGAGTCAGCAGGGTGAAGAGGGAACCAGGGTAGAGAGAGATTGAATAGTGAGTCTGGGGAGAAGCCGGTGGTAGCCGTAGAGGTGCTTCTCTCTCCGGTCGGTGGAGTCGGCAGAGTCCACGATCCAACACGAGAGAGAGACCGGAGCTCGCCGGCAGGGACCAGGACTCAGAGTAGAACCCCTAGCCCCTGGGAGTTGTGTACCCTTGTCTGTGTTATTGTTAACCGTTAATAAACCCTTGGCGAAAGCCCATAACATACCTCTGTCTCCGAGTGCGTCCGTGGGAACTTCTCTACACATACGCAGTGACATCGCGAGATGTCAACGTGCAGTGCTGGCCCTAGAGAGGGTCACGGCGTGCGGTGTAACGACATCGCGGACACCACAGTGGTGTGGGTGCAGTACCGGCCCTAGAGGGGCCCGGTGAGCGCTGGATGGCACCACGCTTGGCGTGCAGTGCCGACCCTACAGGAGAGGGTGTGTGAGTGCCGGCCGAAGGATGAGGTTACTCGAGGTCATGGCACTCTGGTTGACCAGGGAGGACACGTGACCAGTTAAGTCTACAAAGGGACCCCAAGTGGGGGCTAGGGGTGGTCACGTGACTGGGACCCAGATCCTTCCTGAGGATTCTGGAAGGTGGACGTGGCCAAGGGCGGAGCTGGCTACGCCGCAGAGAATAGAAGCCGGGTCCCGAGACGGACCAGGGTTGTTGTTAATCCTGGAAGAAACTTTCGTGGACGTTCTCTGTTCAACGAGTCTCCAACACGTGGACCTGGTCTGTAGTAGCAGTTACGTTGCAATGAGTGTTGTTAGCCTGGTGGTCACCACCATAGGTTGTTATTCTGTTAAGGGGAAGTTACCCCGTGTGTTGGAGTTGAATAAGTCTATGTCTGTGGCTCAGTTGAACCCATTACATATATATCAGTGGGGTATTTTTATTTCTTGTATGCTTACTTACTTATGGCAGTCCATCTATACGAAGATGAAATTGCTTTCCGTAGTTTGTTGGAAAATTATTTTGCTAGCGGCTATCGCTGTTGGCGATGAAGCGCCATCCTGGAGCCACACATCCTGCCCCAGCCGGAACACGTGATGTCTGGGACTGGTGGCTGGGATGGTTCCGGTACAGCGTGTTGGAGTCTGCGCTGTCGATGCACTTCCTGCTGCTGGGTGCGATGTTTCGATGTAAAGCTTCTTTCGTGACTGCAGGGATTCATCTTCTTGGTTCTTTCGGTAAAGTCACGTAGAAGGGAAATAATAAAAAAAAATAAAACATAATACAATTTCGATTTAAAGCTTTCGTGACTGCAGAGATTCATATTCTTGGTTCTTTCGGTAAAGTCACGTAGAAGGGAAATAATAAAATAATAAAATAAAACATTATTAAATAATTCTCACGACGTTTCGGCCACAATGCAAGCAGCCGTCCTCGGATGAAGACCAGGTCTGTCGGGGAGACAGAGTCTGACGACAACGTAGAGAGGTCTTTTTTCTGCTCTCTGCACTTCCCCTGTATTTTTTTTTGCAAGTAAAATCATGTCAGAGGTGCTTCGGCCTTTCCTGCAGCCACGCGCTGTGTTTCTGTAAGAACGTTTTCCGAGTTTGTGGGGTGTGAAGCGAAAGAACACGACTCACGCCTAACAGCAACAGAGACACGTGATAGGCCGCGGCTGTTTCTGCAACCAGATTGGTGCCCTCTCCTCTTGTAGGTGGTGACTGTGCTGCTATCCTTCCACTCTTGAGGTTACTGCCTCATTGAGTCAGATTTTGTTAAAATGATCATTAGGCGACGGGATGTGATGCACGATGGGTCACGTGGTCAGTGCCCCGTGTGGGTGTCGTTATCAGCATCACGACCATGATCACGATTCTGTGACAGGTGGAGAAAGTTAGAACGCCTCCGACTCAGGGGCCACATTAGAACGTAACGAGAGGCTTCGTGAGGGCTTTGAGATATTAACTACCTGGCCTGGTATACAAGAGGTCGTGGGTTCGATCCCAGCCCTTACACCTGCTGTATAGTTGGAGTCTGTGTGTCTCTCTCTCCCCGTGGTCGCGTGGATTTTCTCTGCGTGTTCCGGTTTTTCCCTCCACATTTAGCATCAACGTGTGTTCCGAGTGTGTGGCCACTGCTATCGATTTTCACGTGATAAGCCACTTCGGCGTGCTATCATTGGTGATTTTTGTTCTTATATTTGGTGGAATTGCGGACAGTATCCACATCAGATATTAGTACGTTAAATCGGCATAATCATTCTGTTCACTGCAGCTTAAAGATTGTGTCCCTACCAGGCGTGCCTGAAGTTAGGAGATGTCCATGTGCTCGGCATTTGAAGGCCTGAAGCGCAGTTCCTCGTCTCATAGTCGGTGGGCAGACGCAGTTCGTTTCTGTTTTGATCCGTCCTGTGGAGGCTTGGCTTTGATTCTTGTGGCAACTGAGAAGAGGGTTCAAGGGTCGCTGGCCCTTGACCCCAGGCAGACTTAGGCGGTGCGGTGGAGGTGTTACGCTATCCATGACCTGATCTGAAAGCATCCGAAGACTCATGACAGATCGTGCACAGGCCACAGGCACTCGCTCAAGGGTGGGTGACCAGCGATTTTGTTATACACCCGTTACCCGCAAGGTCGCGTCTCACAAAGAGGATTATAGCTCAGTGGGACTTACCTGGCATACTTGGGAAGTCTCCTTTCATGGGACAACGACTGAATGGGAGAAGTAAAAAGCGAAGATCTCTTAAGGCGAAAGCAGATAGTGGCAGCATTCACTAACATCTGGAGAAGCAAGCAAATCTTAAGCACCAAGACACAACACTGAGCATCTTAAAGAACAACATCGAGACTTGTACGTNAAAAAGACTGACAGAGATAAGATATTGGCACTCAAATGTTTTCCAGCTGCTGCTGTGACCACTCCAGGACTCCCCGCACTGCGAGCTCAGTCGAGGCTCTCACCGCGCTGTCCGCTCGCTGCCGTGCCGAGTGAGTGGACATCCGCTATTGGTACCAGAGCAACGCGGCTGGTCGGGGTCTGTCTTGTAATTGGTATCCCTCACGGCTGCGAGGTTTCGAGAGATCCAGCGGCTGAGGTACAGAATGTCTGAACAGGCGCAGTTGGCTGGAGAATGATAATCTAATACCTTGTATAGATTCATATATAGCAGTGCCTTATTCTTATATATTATATAGATTTATATTTAGCAGTGCCTTCTTCTGAAATCACAAATACATTTATATATAGCAGTGCCTGATTCTCATTCTGAATGCAGATTTTTATATAACAGCGCCTCATTATTATATCATAAGCAGATTCGATTCAAAGCTTTCGTGACTGCAGGGATTCATCTTCTCGGTTCTTTCGGTAAAGTCACGTAGAAGGGAAGTAATAAAATAATAAAAATAAAACATAATACAATAATTCTCACGACGTTTCGGCCACAACGCAAGCAGCCGTCCTCAGGTGAAGAACATTTCTGTCGATAAGACAGAGTCTGAATGACACGTCCTAGGCTTAAATAGACGCTCCAAGCCTAGGACGCGTCATTCAGACTCTGTCTTATCGACAGACCTGTTCTTCACCTGAGGACGGCTGCTTGCGTTGTGGCCGAAACGTCGTGAGAATTATTTTATTATGTTTATTTTATTATTTTATTACTTCCCTTCTCCGTGACTTTACCGAAAGAACCAAGAAGATATAAACAGATTGTTGATGCTGCAGCTGATGGTGATGATAAAGGAGTCCTTGTCTCCAGTCCAAGTTGGTTCTCTTTCACCACCACGACCAAACGAGAAACCACGTGGCACTCACGTCACAGTAGAGCAAGGCCCAGACGCCATGAGAAGCCACGTGGCACTGACCTCAAACAACAACACGCAATCCCAGCTGACATCAGATGGTAGAATCTTATAATCACCACCACCATCACTGCTGTCGCCCACAGCTCTATTGTTGATGATCGCCATGAGTGAACCGCCAGTTCATTGGCACCCTGAACAGTCAGTTCACTAACGCACTGAACCCATCACAGGGTACCAACGCGAGCAGTGCGTCGATAACGAAGGGAAGTGATGACGCTACAGTTCCACGTCTCGCTATGAATGCGCTCCGTGATTTCAATCAAGGAGATTGGCCGTCGATGAAATCAATTGACAGATCGATCGGCAAGCAGTTGCGTGTTTGACATTTATTCATTAACGTTCATCAGGCGACGGAAGTGACGTGTCACGTGGTCAGTGCCAAATGCCGTGTGTGCGTGTCGTTATCAGCATCACGACATCCATCACGAATCTGTTATTGTGAATAAAGTCCACCGACTCACTGATAACTTAACGTGTAACCGCGAGTGACTAATACATCTTCTTGGTTCTTTCGGTAAAGTCACGTAGAAGGGAAATAATAAAATAATACAAATAAAACAAAATAATTCTCACGACGTTTCGGCCACAACGCAAGCAGCCGTCCTCAGGTGAAGAACAGGTCTGTCGGAAAGACAGCGTCTGAATGGGCACCACCAGCTTGGGGAAGAGCGCCTCGTGCAGTCACGAAAGCTTTAAATCGAAATTTGACTATATACACCAGGGTAACTTTTGTGACTCTACGCGACGCTCCCTGTGTAGCTGGCTGGCTACACAGGAGCGACGCGTGGCAGTCACGGAGACAAGACTTCCAAGACTACAAGGTGCCCGTTCCAGGGCGATGAAGACGACCCGCTCCAAGATGACGACGGCAACGGCAGTCCCTTGGTTCTCCCACAACAGCAGCCCAGAGCCCTGTTCCACGCCGGCTTTTATCCCCCTCACGACCCTGCAACGCCCCTCTTCCCAAACACTCTCTCACCGCACCTGTCTCTGTCTGTCTCTGTCCTAATTACAATTTACGACCACTTAGGTCCCAAATTACCCTAACGTGACCCTGTCTGTCCCCGTCACGTTAATTAGTAGCCATGGCTGCCGCCGAGCGAGCGAGCAACAAGCTTTTTTTTAAATCCTTTATATTAAGTTCACTTGCTTGCTTGCGTGCTTGCTTGCTTAGGACCGTGCAAATCTTTCGGTCGTTTTTTAACCCACTTCCCGTGATCCAATCGAGCTGACATTTTCCACACAGACTCGTTGTGCGTGACAATTAATGTTCGTGAAAAAAAATTCCCAAAATTTTACACTTATTAGGCAAAAAAAATTATTTTACATATATTCAAATAGAACTCATTCATGGCTTTGGCTGAACGTCAGAGTGTAAGAGACCAGAGCGTAACCCCTCCACAGGCCGTGGCGGAGTAGCACAGTTGGTAGCGCCCTCGCTTCCCATGCCAAAGGTCGCGGGATCGATCCCCGCGTCCTCCACAGGCGAATAAATTTTTAATCCTTTATATTAAGTTCGCTGCCACGCATATACAGGATTTATAGTGAAAAACTTAGTTTTTACGGGTTATACTTATTTTCGTCTTGGTTCTTTCAGTAAAGTCACGTAGAAGGGAAATAATAAAATAATAAACATAATAAAATAATTCTCACGACGTTTCGGCCACAACACAAGCAGCCGTCCTCAGATGAAGAACAGGTCTGTCGAGAAGACAGAGTCTGAATGACACACCCCAGGCTTGGAGCGTCTATTTAAGCTGTGATGGAGGGGGAAGGGCGCCTTGACAAAATAATTTGCATATCAAGAGGAATTTTAGCATATTTATGGGAAATGCAAATATACGATTAGTACTACTTGTGAAATGCGTAGGAAGTTTTGCGGGGGTTTAAAGTCATAAAAAGCATTAATAAAGGGAAGGAATGTGCAACAAGCTGTTTGTATGCCCCTCCCCCATCCTCACAAACTCACGACGCATCACCCGGCGTCTGCTTAACACAAAGAATGTATCAAGGAAACAATCCACCAACACATACATAAACACATACCCGGACTGATAATAAGAAGACCAATTATAAGAGTGCATAAACCATTAGCTGATCATGAAGACATTGGTGCTCATTGAGTGATATGAATCCGGTCGTTTATAAGTACAGTACATCGGCCGTTGCCGATCATTGCTACAACTCGGCGGGCTCTCATGAAATTGTCTTTTCCGAGACCAAGGTTCTCTGCAAACCTCCCGGCTACCATCAAAGGTTTGTACACGAAGCCATACAAATATACAAACACAGACATAATTTCAACCGTGATGAGGGGTACAAACTTAGTAATCATTGGAAAGATGTTATCAACCACGCAAAAAAGACTTAATTACACTTTTTGGACCATCTTATCTGACAGGCACTATCTTACTTTACTTTACCGAGTGTTAACATCCCCAGTGTTTAACAGTACTCTCTTCATTGTTCAGCCAGAATTGGTATAAACATGGACATTTTCGTTCTTTTTTCTATCATGTGTATCAGGCCTCCCCTCTCTGTCTAATGCGTTGGCGTTGTGCAACACCAACAGCACCCATGCCATCGTGCATTCTTTGGCCCCGCCCCTCCTCCCCTCCCGTTGCGTTGTGCAAAACCAACAGCGTCCACGCCGACGTGCAGTGTAGTGATGGGGGTTGAGATAGGATTAGGGGTAGGTGTAGTGATAGGGGTAGTGATGGTGATAGATGTAGTGATTGGAGTAGGGGTAGTTATAGGGGTTAGGTCTAGTGATAGGGGTAGGTGTAGTAATAGGGGATGGTGTAGAGATAGGGGATGGTGTAGTGGTAGTGATTGGGGTAGTTACCGTGATAGGGGTAGTAATGGTGTTCGGGGTGGTGATAAGCGTTGGAGTAGAGATAGGGATAGTGATAGGGAAAGTGATATGGGTAGAGGTAGTGATGGTGATAGCTGTAGTGATGGGGTTGAGGCAGGATTAGGGGTAGGCCTGCTCATAGTTGGGTGGCAGAGGTGGTGATGATGAAGATGCAGGTCTCGGAGACAAGAGGTGGGCGTTGTTCTAATGGAGGAGTGGAAGCTGCAGGTTGTTGTTGTTGTTGTTCTAGTCAGGCTGAGTGCTTTATGTGCAGAGTTATAGATCATTCCGCTCCACACACCTGGGACTGTCAGTGCACGGACATCCTCTACTTGAGTGGCTGGGTCGCTCAGCACTCGGGCATCGTGGGTGAGGGTTGGTGGACCGTGAAGCCAGACGGCGTCAAGTGCTCTGGTACCAATAGCGGCCACGCTGTTGGTAACCGGCACAGGCAGCTCCACACTCGAAGCCCAGTGGCTCTTCTTAGTCTGGGGTGCAGCACGCACACCCTGGGGGTGCGAGACACCAACAGCGTCCACGCCGACGCGCATTCTTTTGGCCCCGCCCCCCCTCCCCCTCCCGATGCGTTCCATTCATTGGCTACCACATTCTGATGAGCCCCCCCTCTCCTCCCCCTCAACTTGCCTTTTTAAGGGATTACATCTTGAATCATTGCCTCACTTGATGCAGCTATCCGGCTGTGACGGTCCCACCTGATGACGGTGACTTGTGTTGCCTCCGAAACGTCGTGATTTTTGTTTTATTTTATTTTTATTAATTTTGATGTTTTATCTACGTGACTTTACCGAAAAAACCTAAGAATATGAAAATGTAAGTACAACTTACTTTGTTTTNTTAAACCCTTTGTGTTTATTCACATTATACATTTTTTAGGATTGACAACCAAAGGGGTGTGGCTGCAGTGAAATGTTAAGAACCTCTCCTCTAGATAATATCAATGCAACACAACACCAGAAGTTTAGGATGTAAAGAACACGCAACTACACAGACACATCTTCTTGGTTCTTTCGGTAAAGTCACGTAGAAGGGAAGTAATAAAATAATAAAAATAAAACATAATAAAACAATTCTCACGACGTTTCGGCCACAACGCAAGCAGCCGTCCTCAGGTGAAAACCAGGTCCGTCGAGGCGACAGAGTCTGAATGAAACAGCACACGAGCTTGGAGCATATATATAACCTGGGCGCATTGACAAAGGAATTTGCATATCAAAAGGAATTTAGCATATTTATGGGAAATGCAGGAATGTGATTAGTACTGCATATGCATGTGCATTATGCAGGATTAACAGCATCAAAGGGAGCTGCAGTTACTACTGCTCCAGCAGTTGCTGCTGCTGCTGCAGTTTCTGCTGCTGCTGCAGTTGCTGCTGCTGCTGCAGTTGCTGCTGCTGCTGCACTTGCTGCTGCTGCTGCACTTGCTGCTGCTGCTGCACTTGCTGCTGCTGCTGCACTTGCTGCTGCTGCTGCAGTTGCTGCCTTATCCATTTTAATATAACACTATGTATTATTCTACCCACCCTAATGTGTATCATACTGCTATATGTTTACTGTACAATTACGACACCATACATTACTCTGCACACTGCACCATGCCAGTGAGTGGAACGCGGTCTGAAAGTCACCGTTAACGTGAACACAATCAGTTAAGATCCGAAATGGTTTATTACGTCCTTCCAATGATTGCTAAGCCAGAATCTATCTTCTCGGTTGAAATTGTCTCTGTGTTTGTATATGTGGATCGCCTCATGAACGAATCTCTCATGATAGCCAGATGGCTTGCAGAGAACCTCTGTCTTGGAGAAGTCAATGTCATGTGAGCCCACTGAATTGTAACAGTGATCTGCCACGGCTGAGGTGTTTGTCCTACCGTGTTTCAGGTCTGCCTTATGTTCACGGATGCGGTCCGAGACATGTCGTTTGGTTTCTCCAATGTAACTGCTACCACAGAGGCAACTTAGTTTGTAGACGCCAGGGTACTGTATGTCTGGAACCACATCTTTTACAGACGGGACCAGATCACGGATTTTATGTACTGTGTTGAATCGGACCTGGATCTTGTGTTTAATCAGGATTTTGGAGATCTTTTTTGTGACCCCAGCAATGTAGGGTAAGGTGATGGTCTTGAAAGGCTCCTCAACAGGATCCTTCTTGATGGTTGGAGTGATGGCTTTGCGGATTGTGTAGTCGGAGTAACCATTAGCCTTAAGAGCTTGGCGTACGTGTTTGAGTTCACTGGAAATGTGTTCATGGTCGGAGATGCATTGGGCTCTATGATATAGAGTCTTGATGAGGGAATTCTTCTGGGATGGATGGTGGTGGGAATCCGGTTTTAGATAAGCATCCGTGTGGGTGGCTTTCCTGTAGACAGAGTGGCTCATTGAACCATCAGGTCTCCTTTTGATTAGGACTTCCATGGTGAATCTGATGCTGGGTGTATGGAATTGATGTGGTCGAGAAATTGCTCTAGACCAATTTCTCGACCACATCAATTCCATACACCCAGCCATCAGATTCACCATGGAAGTCGAAATGATGGCAAGCTACCCTTTTGGATGTCCTAATCAAAAGGAGACCTGATGGTTCAATGAGCCACTCTGTCTACAGGAAAGCCACCCACACGGATGCTTATCTAAAACCGGATTCCCACCACCATCCATCCCAGAAGAATTCCCTCATCAAGACTCTATATCATAGAGCCCAATGCATCTCCGACCATGAACACATTTCCAGTGAACTCAAACACGTACGCCAAGCTCTTAAGGCTAATGGTTACTCCGACTACACAATCCGCAAAGCCATCACTCCAACCATCAAGAAGGATCCTGTTGAGGAGCCTTTCAAGACCATCACCTTACCCTACATTGCTGGGTCACAAAAAAGATCTCCAAAATCCTGATTAAACACAAGATCCAGGTCCGATTCAACACAGTACATAAAATCCGTGATCTGGTCCCGTCTGTAAAAGATGTGGTTCCAGACATACAGTACCCTGGCGTCTACAAACTAAGTTGCCTCTGTGGTAGCAGTTACATTGGAGAAACCAAACGACATGTCTCGGACCGCATCCGTGAACATAAGGCAGACCTGAAACACGGTAGGACAAACACCTCAGCCGTGGCAGATCACTGTTACAATTCAGTGGGCTCACATGACATTGACTTCTCCAAGACAGAGGTTCTCTGCAAGCCATCTGGCTATCATGAGAGATTCGTTCATGAGGCGATCCACATATACAAACACAGAGACAATTTCAACCGAGAAGATAGATTCTGGCTTAGCAATCATTGGAAGGACGTAATAAACCATTTCGGATCTTAACTGATTGTGTTCACGTTAACGGTGACTTTCAGACCGCGTTCCACTCACTGGCATGGTGCAGTGTGCAGAGTAATGTATGGTGTCGTAATTGTACAGTAAACATATAGCAGTATGATACACATTAGGGTGGGTAGAATAATACATAGTGTTATATTAAAATGGATAAGGCAGCAACTGCAGCAGCAGCAGCAAGTGCAGCAGCAGCAGCAAGTGCAGCAGCAGCAGCAAGTGCAGCAGCAGCAGCAACTGCAGCAGCAGCAGAAACTGCAGCAGCAGCAGCAACTGCTGCAGCAGCAGTAACTGCAGCTCCCTTTGATGCTGTTAATCCTGCATAATGCACATGCATATGCAGTACTAATCACATTCCTGCATTTCCCATAAATATGCTAAATTCCTTTTGATATGCAAATTCCTTTGCCAATGCGCCCAGCTTATATATATGCTCCAAGCTCGTGTGCTGTTTCATTCAGACTCTGTCGCCTCGACGGACCTGGTTTTCACCTGAGGACGGCTGCTTGCGTTGTGGCCGAAACGTCGTGAGAATTGTTTTATATGTTTTATTTTTATTATTTTATTACTTCCCTTCTACGTGACTTTACCGAAAAACCAAGAAGATGAATCCCTGCAGTCACGAAAGCTTTAAATCGAAACAGACACAGATCTCCGTATTTCGTGCCACCGACTGTTGGGGCAAGTGCTGTTAGCGAGCACCTTTGAAGGCCAGAAAGGCACATGAGGACCACGCCCGACCGCCTTTGTTTCCCCAGTGGCGATGTTTACACACCGCATTAGGTACTTATTTGAGGCAGAGTCAACCTAGAGGAGGCCCAGGACCGGTTCAGATAATCGTGACTACGCAGATATACACACACACAGATACACACACATACAGACACACACACAAACACGAAGACAAAGACCCCCGTACAGCCTTAACAGACTGTTGTGGCAAGAACTGTTAACGAGTAGAAGCACCTATATAGGCCGCCAAAGATACATACACATGTAGTGACATAAGAAGGGAGGGGCTGCTGGGGGCTCTGGGTTCCCAGGTGGGTCCAGACACTTAAGCCTCTGGGCGCCAGGCGCTGGGTTCCCAGGGGTCCAGACGCTTAAGCCTCTGGGCGCCAGGCGTTGGGTTCCCAGGCGCTTAAGCCTTTTTGGCGCCGCCAACGGGGGGGGCTGTGTGTGCTCTGTGGGATGTCTGGTGGCGCACACGGCCCCACCCTCGTTAGACCAGGCATAAAAGGAGAGCTCCCTGGACGATCAGGGCCCAGTTGTAACTCAAGACCCAAGACCCACGACCAGCCATCTGAAGACCCTGGGATGCTGTGAGAGCCAGCGCTGGGACTCTGGAACTCCCGACTCTACGACCTTGTGAGGGCGAGTTCCGGAGCGTAGCCAGAGTAGAGTATCTAGGCTGTGTAGCTAGGCTGTGTACCTAGGCTGTAACAGAGTATCAGGACTGTTGGAGAGTTGGAGTACTGTATTGTAATAAAGAAGTACATCTACAAATGTCTCCGGAACCCGTTACAAGATACACACACACAGATACATAAAGACGCGCAACATACACACGCACACACCACGTGCCATGCACACAACACCAATGTAGCTACACACAGCACGCGTACTACACACACACAGCCTGGTGCATAGCTCCCACACCACGTGCCATGCACTCAACACCGACGTAGCTGCACACAGCACGCGTACTACACACACACAGCCTGGTGCATAGCTCCCACACCGCAGTGCCACGCTCGTCCCCTGCCCTCGCACTCCCATGGGTTGCCAAAGAAATAGGCGAGGGTGAGGGAGCTGAGACGGTCGAACGCTCCATGCGGGATGCTCTTCAACTGGAGTGGTGACAGGTTTTTACCCTTTCAACTGGTACAAAAACTGACACCTGTATACAAGCATCATGTTTGCAATAACCACAACACAAGCAGTCAAAATGCAAACAAAAAGAAACAACTCTGATGATGATAATGATATGCACTGTCCTTGAAGTTGATTGGTCCGCAACCGAGACAGCTTTTCTTAGAGCCGAGTCTCCATTGGTGTTGGACAAGATGCAACTGGTAAAGGAGATCTCATAGTGTAAATGCTTACCCCGAGCTCTCAATACTCTGATAGTGCGCTGTCTTTGAGTTGTACGCCTATCACTATATTTTGCCACTGGTAAAGGAGGTCTCATAGTGGAGTGGTGACGTTGACGTGGACTCACACGGACTCACGAGACCTGCGTTCACTACGCGTCACTACAAGTCATGTATCGTGAGCCACGTGCATCACAACGTGTCACAACGCGTCACCACGCGTCACCACGCGTCACCACGCGTCACAACGCGTCACTACGCATCATGTGCATCGTGTGTAGCAAGCTACGTGCATCTGCGCTCCGTGGTGCTGTCCAGGGTTTCTGCACCACCGACACCACCACCACCGCTGAACTCGCACAGCCACAGGTCGGCACCGCCCCATTATAATTGTATCTCCCGGCGCGGCAGTTTCTTTGGTATCAGAGGAGGAGCTCTGTGCCACGACATCATCTCAGAAAACCTCTGCAACGCGTTCACCTGCAGCATTGCACAACTACCTTTGTTGTTGTTGTTGACGTTATCTAAACTACACCCACAGAGACCGATAGACACTCACAACTCATAGAGACCCAAAGAGGCACAAAGAGATCCAGATACAGAACCATGAACATCCACGGAAACCCACACAAACTAACAGAGACCCATATCAACTCATACTCATACAAATCAATTTAAAGCTCAAGAGACCAATAGAGACCCATATGTCATAGATAACCATAGAGACCAAAAGAGACGCAGAGACTCGGATAGAACTCCTTCTTCTTCCTAGCGTTGTTCCCGCTGTGGCACAGGAACCGCTTGTCGGCATTGTCTTCTCCATGTGGCTCGGTCCAGGGCATCTTCAGGGGATGCGTTGACCGTCTTCATGTCTTCCTTTATTCGGTCAATCATCCATCGCTTCTTCGGACGTCCGCGTGGACGGCGGCCCTCTGGCTCAATACGCAGGGCAGCCTTGGCCATCGATGACTCTTCACTTCGCATCACATGGCCGTACCACCGAAGCCTTGCCTCAAGCATCTTGTCCTCAATGGGGGCCACACCAAGTCGCTTCCGAACGTCTTCGTTCCTGACACGATCCCATCGAGTCAGTCCGAGGCTCCATCTGAGCATCCTCATCTCCATGGTATGGAGGCTTGTTCGTGTACAGTTGTGGCTGGCCAGCACTCGGATCCATAGAGTGCCACCGGTCGGACGATGGTCTTGTATATTTTTCCCTTCAGCCTATCCGGCATTTTCCGATCACAGAGGACTCTGGTGACTTGCCTCCACTTCATCCACGCCGCATTGACTCGTGACCTCACATCAGTCGTGATGCTACCATCTGAGCTGATGGTGGAGCCCAGGTACTTAAAGTCCGTCACTTTCTTCAGATCTTCTCCGTCAATGCTGATGGTGTCGTCGGTTTGGGGGCCACACTCCATATACTCCGTCTTTTTGATGTTGAATCTCATCCCGTGTTCGTCCAAACGTTCCTTCCACAGGCGCGTTTGTCTTTCCACTTCTCCTCTCTCTTCATCTGAGAGGAGGACGTCATCCGCGTAGAGAATTGACCATGGCAGGGGCGTGTGCAGGTCGGCAGTGATCGTGTCCATGCACAGGTTAAACAGGAGTGGTGACAGGGCCGATCCTTGGTGCACTCCAACGCTGATGGGAAATGGCGGTGATATGCCCACTGCACACCTGACTGCACTGGTGACGTTCTTGTATAGGAGTTCCCTTGGATGCTGCTAATCCTGCATAATGCACGGACATAAGTAGTACTAATCACATACCTGCATTTCCCATATCCCCTCACTTGGATGCTGCTAATCCTGCATAATGCATGGACATAAGTAGTACTAATCACATACCTGCATTTCCCATATCCCCTCACTTGGATGCTGCTAATCCTGCATAATGCACGGACATAAGTAGTACTAATCACATACCTGCATTTCCCATATCCCCTCCTTGGATGCTGCTAATCCTGCATAATGCACGGACATAAGTAGTACTAATCACATACCTGCATTTCCCATATCCCCTCCCTTGGATGCTGCTAATCCTGCATAATGCACAGACTTAATAGTACTAATCACATACCTGCATTTACCATAAATATGCTAAATTCCTCTTGATATGCAAATTATTTTGTCAAGGCGCCCTTCCCCCCCCTTCCAACCCAGCTTATATATGCTCCAAGCACGTGTGCTGTTTCATTCAGACGCTGTCGCCTCGACAGACCTGGTTTCACCTGAGGACGGCTGCTTGCGTTGTGGCCGAAACGTCGTGAGAATTATTTTATTATGTTTTATTTTTATTATTTTATTACTTCCCTTCTACGTGACTTTACCGAAAGAACCAAGAAGACGTGTGACTTTGATTATAATGGTGGAGGGAAAACTGGAGGACCCGGTGATAAAACCACGTGACCATGGGCAGAGAGACACTCAAACTCCAAATATACAGAAGGCGTCAGGGTCGGGATCGAACGCATGACCTCCTGCAAACGCCTCCTGAGTTGGAGGTGTTCTAACTTTCTGCACCTGTCACAGAATCGTGATCGTTGTGGTGATGCTAATATAAATCTACACAATGTATAAGATGATTATTCTCCAGCCAACTGCGCCTGTTCAGACATCCTGTACCTCAGCCGATGGATCTCTCAGCACCCAGGGGTCGTGAGGGATGGTGGGCACAGTGTGGACCCCGACCAGGCGCGCTGCTCTGGTACCAATAGCGGCTGTCCGTTCACTCGGCACGGCAGCGAGCGGACAGCGCGGTGAGAGCCTCGACTGAGCTCGCAGTGCGCGGAGTCCTGGAGTGGTCACAGCAGCAGCAGCTGCAATACATTTCGAGTGCCAATATCTTATCTCTGTCAGTCTTTGTTTTAATGTCCAAGTCTCGCAGGCATACAGAGCTGGTACTGAACACGCATGTTGTTTTTTTAAAATGTTCAGTGTTGTGTCTTGTAGCTTAAGATTTGCTTGCTTCTGCCAGATGTTAGTGAATCCTGCCACTAATTCCTTTGGCTTTTAGAGATCCTCGTTTTTTTCGTCTCCCATTCAGTCGTTGTCCCATGACAGGAGACTTCCCAAGTATACCAGGTAAGTCCCACTGAGCTATAATTCTCTTTGTGAGAAGCGACCTTGCGGGTAACGGGTGTATAACAAAATCGCTGGTCACCCACCCTTGACCGAGTGGCTCTTGACTGCGCACGATCTGTCATGAGTCTTCGGATGCTTTCAAATCAGGTCATGTATAGCGTGACACCTCCACCGCACCGCCTAAGTTTGCCTGGGGTCAAGGACCAGCAACCCTTGAACTCTCTCTCAGTTGCTACAATAAACAAAGCCAAGCCTCGACAGGACGGATCAAAACAGAAACGAACTGCGTCTGCCCACTGACTACGAGCAACAGAACTGCGCTTCAGGCCTTCAAATGCCGAGCACATGAACATCTCCTGACTGCACCGCACGCCTGGTACGGACTGAGTCATTGTGCTGCAGTGAACAGAATGATTATGCCGATTAGATTTACTAATGTCTGACATGGCGTAGAGTTCACAATTCCACGCAATATAAAAACAAAATCACCAATAATCGCTCAGCGAAGTGGCTTATTGTCACGTGGCATTTCAGAGCAGTGGCCACAAACTATGAACGCACGTTGATGCTAAATGTGGAGGTAAGAACCAGAGGACCCGGAGAAAAATCCAAACGACCACGGGAGAGAGAGAGAGACACACACACAGACTCCAACCATACAGCAGGCGTCAGGGTTGGGATGGAATCCACGACCTCCTGTATACCAGGCGAAGGAGTTAACATCTCTTAGACACCGTGGCGCTCCATGCAAGGGGCTCGTAGCGACGTCCACCCCTGTGGGCCACGGGGAGTCGATCTGCTTCACCGAGCCACCTTCTCGGTGCTGACAGGGCACGGCTCAGTCCTTCCCTGGCTCACAGCTGCGCCCCGTGGTGGTTTCCCCCCGACCCCCGCGCTGTAGATGAACGCGCCAGGCTGCTGCTGAGACGCAGCGGTTAAGGCGGTGGAGCTTCTGGCCGCCAGATGCGGACGTGAGTCCACGCCGACACCGCGCTGTCGTTCACACCGACTACACTCCGTCTCCTCTCTCGAGGGGGTTGCGAGCCAAACGTCGTTCATTTGATGAACAAATACACATATTTACATTATTTACCACTTTCTGTTGACTCTAAATGTGAAGAGAAAAAACGGGAGGACCCGGAGAAGAATCCGCCCCAAACACGGGCATAGGAGAGACATTCAAACTCCCAATATAAAGCAGCAGGTGTCAGGGTCGAGATAGAACCCACGACCTCCTGCATACCAGGCGAGGTAGTTAACATCTCCCAGCCCACACCGTACAGCCCTCGTTAGGTTCCAATGTGGCCCCTGAGTCGGAGGCGTTCTAACTTTCTGCACCTGTCACAGAATCGTGATCGTTGTCGTGATGCTGATAACGACACCCACACGAAGCACTTGGCACTGACCGTGTGACGTGTCACGTGTCGCATTCCGTCGTCTGATTATCGTTAATGGACGGCTATCAATCACGCGACCAATCACTGATTGATCTATCGATTTAATTCATCGACGGCCAATCTCCTTCATTGTAATCACCTATTGCATTTGTAGCGAGACGGTGAACTTCAGCGTAATCACTCCCCTTCATTATCCATGCAAGTGTAGTAAGTATATGGAGGCTTGACGACAGGATCGGAGGCACACTTATTTATTACACCAACACAGTTATTACAGGTCACTTGGCTACAAGGATTTCTCGACAGCTAACCCTCTAACCTATACCAATTCCTCCACTACGGGACTAGGGGAGGCTATCTGTCCCAGCTTGGTTAAGCTGGGATCCCGGCTCCCTGAGTCACCAGACCAGCTTCGTCTGGGCTCTCGGGGCCACGCCACCGGCTTGCCCTGGTCGGCCCTTATAAGGACAGCGAGCCAGGGGAGCTCTGGGGCCTACACTAGCAGGTCTTCCGTCTTCTCTGGTTAAAGCTGAGTCCCGACCTCGAGCCCTCGAGCTCATCACCTTTTATAGGACTCGCCCCGAGGGGGGCCCGTGGGGATACACATGCGGACGTCGGTGCGAGCGCCACCCTTGTGTACGGCCGTAACCCCGCCCTTTGTGTTTGTTGGCCATCCGTGGCCATGCATAATCACACCTCAACATTCGTAGCCATGCGCAATTATACCTCTACATCACCCCCCCTGTACAGCTCGCAGCCGTCCCGGCTGCAAAAAAAATCAGAATAAAGGTGCATCCCTCACGAAACCCCGTGTGTGTGCCTCGCGTAATTTTTAACAAGAACAAGAAAACTTCAACAAGAACAACAAGAGGAAGAGAGAGAGAGAAAAAAAAAAATAACCCGACGCACCCTCCCCGGATAACACCCAAAACCAACATATATATACACTCCGGACGCCACCTTTCCCATTGTCCGCAAGGCCCCCAACGGCCGACCTCACAGCACCCCTTCCTTTGTCCGCAAGGCCCCCAACGGCCGACCTCACAAAAGTCTGCGCGTTTTGGCGCGCGTTCTCGCGGCGGGCCCGTCACAAGGGCCCGTCCCGGCACGCTCAGTGACGGTTGTTGACGGTCCGGGTGCAAGAGGGTCAGGCGTCGCTGCCGAGTGACCCCCGACCCCTCCGGGAGGGGTTGGTGGGCGTGGGCCCGTCACTCCTGTTTCACCTGGGGACGGAACAGTTGGCGTCAGGTTAGGCGAGTGCAGCGACGACGGGGAGTCGGCGACACCCTCACACGTTTGGCCATGCGTGTGTGTGTGTGAATCACGGGGCGGCGTGACGAATGGTTTTAACCTTGAGGGGTGCACATACCACCGGCGCCTCCCCATTTGACGCGAACACATTGCGGCCGCAAAACCTGCACGACCTCCACTGGCCCCCGCCACGGCCGTACCAATTTCGACGAGGTTGCCAGCGGCACCTGAGGACAGTGCAACCACGCCCTGTCCCTGGTTTCCATTTGACCACCTGCACCCGCCCCAACCGAAGCCTCTCGTTCGCCTTCTGGCGGAGTTCGGAATTTTGCACGGCCGCTTCCCGCGCCTCAGACAATTTATCGATGTTAAATTTAACGTGTTCGGACAAGTTAGACTTCGCCTGGGGCGCCGAGAGCTTCAGCTGGGTCGCCACAGGGGGGTGAACTTCGCGCCCATACATCAAAAAGAAAGGGGAAATCCGGTGGCCGCATGGGGAGCCATTCTGTAGGCCTGCAACACACCGGCTATACGGAGGTCCCAATCCGTCTGGGATATCGACACCTGCTGGGACAGCATGGACGTGATGGTCGATGCAGCCGTTCCACCATCCCGTCAGTTTGTGGGTGATACGGAGAGGTCCGAACCTTCTCCGTACCCAAGAGGTCGCACACCTCACGTAGGAGTTTACCAGAAAAATTCCTACCCTGGTCAGTAAGCAGCCGTTCCGGAGCACCTTTGTCGAGGACATAGCCCTGGACAAAGGCCTCCGCGATGGCTGCTGCCGACTGGTTCGCCAGGGGCCAGGCCATAGGCCATCTCGTGAAGTATTCAACCCCCGTTAGTAAATACCTATTGCCCTGGGCGTAGCGGGAAATGGGCCAAGTATGTCCAGAGCAACGAGCTCGTTAACCGGGAAACCTTAATGGACTGCAGCGTAGGGTTGGACCCCTAGCAGGTGGCTTCCTTTGCGCGCATTGCGTGCATGACCCCAGGAGATCCCCACGTCCTTTTCCATGCCCGGCCAGAAGAAATCGAGCTGGAGCGTGCAAAGGTCTTGTGAACCCCAAGTGCAGAAGCCGCTCATGAACAGCCCATACCACCTTACCCTTAACGCTGCAGGAACCACAAGCCGCTGGCGGCGGGTTTTTCCATCCCAGTGCATTAAAAGACCCTGGAACAACCCCACGAGTCAACGTTCGCCACCCCTGACCAGCCCCCCGACGCGACGGCGCAGAGCGAGGAGGGAGGTGTCCTCCATTTGGAGGCGTCCCCATTCCGCGACGACAACCCAGCAACGAATCCCTCCCTTCTTGCTCGATAGGACCCGAAGCCGAAGGTGCATCGGCAGCGGCCACGAGGACCGAATCGGTGGTGACGTTCGGGGCCTACAACGCCCCGAACCCAACAGGCACGCGCACTCCGAAGTGGGTGGCAATCGTGACAGGGCGTCAGCGTTCGTGTGGCGGACACCCTTACGATATGTGGTGACAAAGTCATAGTCTTGGAGGATCTCCAACCATCGAGACAACTGGCCCGATGGTTGTTGAACCCGCAGGGCGTACTGTAGGGCCGCATGATCTGTACGGACGGTGAACCGCCGACCGTACAGATACGGGCGGTACTGCTGAATGAAATAAACAATCGCCAATAATTCCCGACGGGTAACGCAGTACCGCTGTTCGGCTGGAGACAGTACCCGACTACCGTAAGCCACCACATGCTCTACGCCCCCAATGAGCTGGGACAGCACGCCCCCGATGCCCGTGTTACTTGCGTCAGTATCGAGCAAGAAGGGTTGTGAAAAATCGGGGTAATTCAACGGCGGAGCCCCCACCAAAGCATTCCGGAGGGCGCGAAAAGCAGTCTCCTCCTCCGGCCCCCAATGAAACCTGACTCCCTTGGACGTCAAGGCATGCAATGGTTTCGCAATCGTAGCGAAGTCAGCCACAAATCGTGGATAATACGACGCGAACCCAATGAAACTCCTGACCTCTCCCACCGAGGTGGGAGTCGGCCAGGAGCTGACGCATTCCGTTTTGGCGGGATCAGTGGATATCCCCGAGCGCCCAACAATGTGACCCAAATATCGCACCGATTCGCGGAGTAAATGGCACTTCTGCGGTTTAAATTTCAAATTGGCAGCCCGCATTTTGAGAAAAACAGCACGCAACCTCTGGAGGTGTTCCTCGAAGGATTTGCTAAAGACGATGACATCGTCAAAGTAAATCAAACACGAATCCCATTGCAAACCTGCCAAGACCAATTCCATTAACCGCTGAAAAGTTGCCGGCGCAGAATGTAAACCCATCGGCAAGAGGTTAAATTGGAAGAGACCTTGCGGTGTACGAAAAGCAGTCTTAGGTTTTGATTCGTCATCCAGAGGAAGCTGCCAGAATCCAGATAGCAAATCGAGGGTGGAAAAGAATCGCGCCCCCGCCAAGGCATCGAGCGACTCATCCATTCGAGGAAGCGGGTACGCATCTGCCACAGAGATTTTGTTCAGACGCCGAAAGTCGACACAAAACCGCAGTGAGCCGTCGTGTTTTTTCACCAAAACGATCGGCGCGCCCCACGGGCTGTTGGAAGGGGAAATGATATCGGCGGCTAGCATGTCATCAACAGCCGATTTGACATGATCCTTTTCGGTGGGACTCAACCGAAAGGGATTTTGGCGGATTGGCGCGCTGTCACCCGTGTCAATATGGTGTCGCAGCAATTTAGTACAACCAATATCAAATTTGTGTTGACTAAAAACGTCAGCAAATTCGCTCAGGAGAACTCGCAGCTGCGCGCGCTGCGAGTCGGACAGGTCCACTGAACCCGCGCAAAGCGCATCCAGCCATCCGTCGTCACAGTCCGAATGCGGTCGCGACGGAGGATCGGTGGATACCTGACCCACGAGTGGTTCCTCATAGGGTACCGGCGTTGCGTGTGCAAGCACGGTCCCTTGAGGAACCACGGCCGTTCGCGATCCCACATTAAGGACTGCAATGAAGGGGTCCCCATCCCCTCTCACCATGGTCTGAGCCGCGAGCAAATCGGGTCCATTTACCCCGGCCCGAGATGGTCCCAACAAGACCCCCGATCCGCAACCCCTTCATTAAACGGCCGACGCAACCTAAGAGGGACGAGCATCTGAGCCCCGGAGGTACGCGCACAGTTTTTGTCACGAGCGCCTGCACGGTGGCAAACGCCCGACGCTCCGTGGTGGGGGAAGACAAAAATGTAACGCGTCGGCCCGATGGGAGCTCAATGCACCCCTGGTCAATCAGGATACGGATGGGCATTTTGGCCAAGAAATCCGTCCCCAACAGGCACGGAACCGCGAGTGAGGAGGAAACCAAAACAGGCCCGGATAATTTAATGTCTCCAATGCAGATAGTGGCGCGGATTTGCCCAATAATGCCCAGAGAGCCCCCGTTAGCAGCATAGCATGGCACGTCAACAGGGAGCAAGGGACGACTTTGAACGGGAAGGATGTTATAAATCAAATCAGATATAATGGTCGCCGATGCCCCTGTGTCAATTAAAATCCGCACCTCTACCCCATCAATATGACCGACCACAACCGATGATCCCGCCGACGCAGCAACGACACGATGGGCGAGCTCCGACCACTGACCCGGTTGGAGCGCTCGCCGCATTATAGAACAATCGCGCGCGACGGACGGGGAATTTGGAGCCTGTTTGGTTGAGCGCGTGAGTGTGTGTCGGATGTGTGCGTGGGCCAAACGTGTGAGGTGCCGCGACTCGCCGTATTTCTCTGCTGGAGCTTGGGAGGAGACGGCGTGGCGTCCTGACGAGGTGTCGCCCCGCGCTGACGGGAGCCCGGCATCCTGACGCAACGTGGCCTTGCAGGCCACAGTTGTAGCAGCGTGTGAGCGCCCCGATGTCCTGGCTGCTCCTGGCGGCTCGGTCCATTCCGAGCCTGTGGTGCCGCCGATCTCCATTCCCCTCGCCGCTCCACCCCGCAGACCTCCTCCGATGGGAGGGCGGTAGCCGCCATGGCATGGCTGGCCGCCCCCTTTGCCGCCTTTCGACGAAGGGACCGCAAGCCCCCGTGGATGTGGCGTGCGACCAGCAGGGACGACATCTCTGCGTCGTCTTGAGCCAGGACGTTGACGTCCAGCTCATCAGCGAGTAGCAGCAGCTTCTCAGCCACCATGGCATCCACTCCTTCCTCGTCCATCCGTGGAAAAGCAGCCTTCGCCAGGGCCAGGAGAGCCGTCCGGAAGGCCAGGGGTGATTCGTTGGCGCCCCGATGCCGATCGTGGAACAGCTGCCTGCAGTCCGAAGGCGGCCCATAGACGGCTGACAGCAGCTGCAACGCCAGGTGTAGAGTGGCGCGCTTTTCCCTCGGCGCCGAGGTGAGGGTAGCCAGGGCGTCGTTGTCCAGCATCGCTGGCAGCGCGCGTAGAGCCTCGGCGTCCGACCAGTTCACCATCTCTTGATGAGCGATGAACCGCCTCTTGAAGCCGCCCCAGTCTCCGTCAGCGCCGACGAATTTTTAAGAGGCGGCAGACGCTGCTGTAAGGCGGCGTCCGTGGCTGCAGAACGCTCTCCGTCGCTCCCCGCCGATGATACAGTGTGGGCGGGCCGTGAGCATGGCATCGCCGGTCGCTCTGATGTTGACGCGCCGGCCGGCGTTGATGATGTCACGGCTTGTGCTTGGCGCTCAGCGGACACGTGACGCGGGCCGGCCCCGCCCACCGCTCGTACTGTAGAGATGGCGGGAAATTTGACCGCGAGCCGCGTCGGGGTGGCGGGAAACGTCGCCCCGCGCCGGCTGCCGTCGTCGACCCGCGCTGCTCCTCCAGCCCCCAGCCGCGTGATCTCCTCCAACGCGGCGGCCGCGGCGTAGAGCAGGTCCGCCAGGCGGGAGTGGGCCAGCCGGAGTCCTTCGGCCGACGCATCCCCCTCCTCCTGTCGTAGCGGCGCGGGCGTACTCGGCCCCGGCTGCTCCGATTCGACCCCGGCCATCTCTGGTGGTGATTCGGCCGCGGCGTCTTCCATCTCCGACTCCCTGGTACGTGTCGTCCCTCGTGTGTCCATCGTTGGACGTTTTACTTCTGACACCAGATGTAGTAAGTATATGGAGGCTTGACGACAGGATCGGAGGCACACTTATTTATTACACCAACACAGTTATTACAGGTCACTTGGCTACAAGGATTTCTCGACAGCTAACCCCTCTAACCTATACCAATTCCTCCACTACGGGACTAGGGGAGGCTATCTGTCCCAGCTTGGTTAAGCTGGGATCCCGGCTCCCTGAGTCACCAGACCAGCTTCGTCTGGGCTCTCGGGGCCACGCCACCGGCTTGCCCTGGTCGGCCCTTATAAGGACAGCGAGCCAGGGAGCTCTGGGGCCTACACTAGCAGGTCTTCCGTCTTCTCTGGTTAAAGCTGAGTCCCGACCTCGAGCCCTCGAGCTCATCACCTTTTATAGGATCGCCCCGAGGGGGGGCCGTGGGGGATACACATGCGGACGTCGGTGCGAGCGCCACCCTTGTGTACGGCCGTAACCCGCCCTTTGTGTTTGTTGGCCATCCGTGGCCATGCATAATCACACCTCAACATTCGTAGCCATGCGCAATTACACCTCTACACAAGGTTAGCGTTGGTCACCCTGTGATGGGTTCAGTGCGTTAGTGAATGGACTGTTCAGGGTGTCAATGAACCGGCGCTTCACTGATGGCAATCATCAGCGATTGCGTTGTGGGCGACAGCAGAGATGGAGGCGGTGATAGTAACAAGATTCCACCATCTGCTTTAGGCTGGGATCGCATTGTTGTTGTTGAGACGTCAGGGCCACGTGGCTTCTCGCTCGGTAGTGATGCTCAAGCTGAACCATCATCTGTATCTGCAGCAGCATCAGCTTACTTTAGATAAAATAATAAGGTGCTACTATATATAAACCAGTAAAAGATATGAGAATAAGGTTGTGCTGTATATGAATCTCTATAAGGTATAAGAATAAGGCTCTGCTATAAATAAATATATTTTAGATAAAAGTGACTGCTATATTTAAATATAAGATATAACAATAAGGCACCGCTATATATAAATCTACATGATATGAGAATAGGTCTCTGCTATATATATATACATTTATAAAATATATAACAATAAGAATCTGCAATATATGAATCTATACAAGATATGAGAATAACAATTTGCTATATATAAATACAATATATAGGAATTAGACTGCTATATATAAATCGATATCAGATATGAGAGCAAGGCTCTGCCTAACACAAATCTACACAAGGTATGCGAATAAGGCACTGATGTATGTTAATCTATGTAAGATATGAGAATAAGAAAATTCTATATATACATCAATATAAGACATAAGAATAAGGCACTACTATATAAATCTATATAAGGTATAAAACTAAGACACTGCTATATATAAATCTCCAGGAAATATAAGAATAAGGCGCTGCTATAAATACATCTATACAAGTTATAAGATGATTATTCTCCGGCCAACTGCGCCTGCTCAGACATCCTGTACCTCAGCCGCTGGATCTCTCAGCACCCAGGAGTCGTGAGGAGGGCTGAAAAAGGCTACCCTGTGGACCCCGACCATGCACGCTGCTCTGGTACCAATAGCGGCTGTCCGCTCACTCGGCACGGCAGCGAGCGGACAGCGCGGTGAGAGACATTAAAACAAAGACGGACAGAGATAAGATGTTGACACTCGAAATGTATTGCAGCAGCTGCTGCTGCTGTGACCACTCCAGGACTCCCGCACTGCGAGCTCAGTCGAGGCTCTCACCGCGCTGTCCGCTCGCTGCCGTGCCGAGTGAGCGGACAGCCGCTATTGGTACCAGAGCAGCGCGCTGAGTCGGGGTCCGCATTGGGATATGTTTTAATCACGACTCCTGGGTGCTGAGAGATCCAGCGGCTGAGGTACAGGATGTCTGAGCAGGCGCAGTTGGCCGGAGAATAATCATCTTATTCCTCGTATAGATTTTTATATAGCAGCATATTATTATTAAGTATATTCATTTATAGCAGCACCCTGTTTTATACCTTGTATAAATGTATTCATAGCAGCGCATAGTGACAGGTGGTGAACACAGATCACATGTGACACGTGGGGGTTGTCACATGGGAACACAAAATGTGCCCAATTAGTTAAGGATTCAGTGAGTATATAGGTCTGTGTTTTGATTATGTGGGTCTGTGTAATGTTGAGTCTATGGGTCTCCGTGTAGCGATGAGTCGATGGGTCTCTGTGTAGTGATCAGTCTATGGGTCTCTCTGTGGTGCATCTATGGATATATGTGTGGTGATGAGTCTGTCTCTATGTAGTGATGAGTCTATGGGTCTCTGTGTGGTGATTAGTCTATGGGTCTCTATGTAGTTATGAGTCTATGGGTCGCTGTGTGGTGATTAGTCTATGGGTCTCTATGTAGTGATGAGTCTATGGGTCGCTGTGTGGTGAGTCTATGGGTCTCTGCGTAGTGATGAGTCTATGGTACACTGTGTGGTGAGTCTATGGGTCTCTGTGTGGTGGTGAGTCTATGGTACTCTGTGTGGTGGTGAGTCTATGGGTCTCTGTGTGGTGATGAGTCTATGGGACTCTGCGTAGTGATGAGTCTATGGTACTCTGTGTGGTGAGTCTATGGGTCTCTGCGTAGTGATGAGTCTATGGTACTCTGTGTGGTGAGTCTATGGGTCTCTATGTAGTGATGAGTCTATGGTACTCTGTGTGGTGAGTCTATGGGTCTCTGCGTAGTGATGGGTCTATTTCTCTATGCGTGAGAATCGCCACTCCAGTTGAAGACAATCCCAGACGGAGCATTCGACCGTCTCACCTTCCTCACCCAAGCCTTTCTCTTGACCAACCCATGGGAGTGAGAGGGCAGGGGAACGAGTGGGGCTGGGTTCCAGAGAAAGAAGAGACACAAGAGCAAGAGACACACAACACACAAGAGACAGAGATAGATAAATAGGAGTGAGACAGGGAGAGACCAAATAACAAATACATAAACAGAGAACGGACAGAAACACACAAGAGAACAGACACAGAGACAATAAAAAGACAGGGAGACAAAGAAGAAAGACAGTATCCAGAAGACTGCGACTAAGCACGCTATACGCGTGGGCAACATTAAGATCACACTAGGGAAATGATCAATTAACATTTGTCTAGGAGTCTAGGTGACAGGGGAGTCCAGTAGAGTTTGGACAGGAATTGGGAGCGGTCCCAACAGCGTCGTGAGACAGGAATCCACTATGGCGATAGAGAGAGAGAGAGACACACACAGACAGAGATAGACAGAGAGAGTCGTAGAGGGAGAGAAACAAAGAGAGACAGAGAGAGAGAGAGAGAGACACAGAGAGACAGAGAGACAAGAAGAGTGAGAGCTATAAAGAGAAACAGAGAGAGACAGAGAGACAGAGAGTCAGAGACAGAGAGACAGAGAGATAGAGACAACAGAGAGCAAGAGTGACAAGAGAGAGAACACGAGAGACAGAGACACGAGACAGAGAGACAGAGACAGAGAACAGAGAGAGACAGAGTGACAGAGACAGAGAGACAGACACAGAAGCAGNGACAGAGAGAGAGACACCACAGAGAGACAAACACAGTGACAGAGAGACAGAGACAAGAGTGACACAAGACAGAAGACAGAGAGACAGAGAGACACAAAGACAGACACACAGAGTGACAGAGAGACAGAGACGCACAGAGACAGAGAGTGACTTTTTGACTTTTAAACAATTTTATTGCCGGCGGCAATTGCCGACCCTTATTCGGGTCATCGCCATCAAGAACAGTAACATCATCACCCCGCCAGCCCCAATTGCGCTGGGGCCATCAATCACAATCGACAGCGGCAGAACAAACACGCTCACGCATGTCACGCACGCCACCCCTCCAAGGTCAACCCATCAGCGTGCCTCTCATCGGAGCCGCGCCTCACAGTCCGCGCGCATCGCCCCGCACACGCGTCCGATGCATCACCAAGCTTTGTTTTTTCGCCTTTTTTGCCTGGTGGGCACCCCGTCAGACACACCTGCCCCACAAACGATGACGGTGGTGAAGTGTGACACCGTTAGCGCTGGGAAGGGGTCTGTTTCTTGACCTTGCCCACATTGCCAGCGATCTCCTGGCGGTTGAACCACCCCGTACTTGTGCTCCTGGACCACCGACCGCCGTCTCATGAAAGCCCCCCTCCCTGTCGGGGAACGTCTCCTGCACCCGGACCAAGCGCCTTCCAAACGACACACAGGAAGTCGCGGAAGTTTTGGGCGGCCCTCGCCATCATCCGGCTCCACCCGGTCTGCTGCTGACGCCGCTGCAGTGTCCAACTCTGATGCCCCAGATCTCGATTGCCGCGGGCGAGGCTCGCCACCTCCGCCGAACCATCTGAGCCAGGGTCTAGCTCTCTCAACCCGGGCAGTCCACTCCCTCGCTCCGCGGTCACCCCCCCCCCCCGCCGCCACCCATCGGTGCGGGCGAAGAGTTGTCCCCGGAGCGCGGTGGTGAGGCCGGGTCCGGCGGTCGCGCTCCCGACTCGTCGCATCCGACAGGTGNGCGTGCCGTGGCGTCCATGGCCCCCTCCCCGTACTCTTAGTTCTTTCGGTAAGTCAATGTAGGTGAAGTACTCTTGAAGACGCGTGGACACCGTAGTAAGGCACACGTATTTATTTACACAATGTCGTACAGCACTGGAGGGATGTATCGGCCCCCTCACCCGTATAACTGGGAATTCACCTCTAGCTAGCCTTCCTAGCCAAGTCCTCCACTAACGGGCTAGGGGAGGCTGTCTGGCCCGACACTGGTCAGTCGGGCTACGGTACCCGGAATCCCAGAGGACTAACTCTGGTTCCGGGACCACGCCACTGGCTCCAGCCTGCGCTGCCCTTACAAGGGCGGCGTCCCAGGGGGAGTCCAGGGCCTATCTGGCCGGTCTTCCGTCTTCCCTTAACTACTCTAAGACTCAACCCCGAGCTCTCTGGCTCATCCCTTTTTATACCCCCTAGAGGATCGAAACCCCCTCACGCCGTCCAGTGCGGACGTCGTTGCGGGCACCACCCGTGTGCTCACGGAGTCCCGCCCACTGTGTTTGTTATCCGTTAGCTCCTATGCAAACAGCCCTACACAAACAGCCCTCTGTAACAGCCTACATCACCCCCCCTGTACAGCTCGCAGCCGTCCCGGCTGCAACAACTTCAATAAAGGTTAATTAACCCTGGATCCCGCGTGTGCCTTAAAAACGTTTTTAACGATAACATGAAGGGAACAACAGCAACAACAACAACAACAACAACGACAACAACAAAAACCCACAACCCCGAAGGGAACAATCCGACGCANCCCCCCTGAATAAATACGAATACCGTAAGAGCGATGTATATACAGGTTTAGCAGGGAACCCTAGCACCCATGTAACACAACAAAATTGTGGTAGGAGCTCCCACCGACGCAGCACCCCGCAACCGTACACAGAGAATTAAGTGTTCTTCCAATGCATCATAAGAGTCTGCGCATTTTTGCGCGTGTCCTTGCTGCAGGCCGTCACACGGGCAACCCGGGTGGCGAACCGGCCGGTGGCAATTGTTCATTCTGTATTGAGTCCGCGTTTGACGTCGCGAGACCCTCGGCATCCCTCGCAGCGGTAGGTGGGTGCGAGCTCGTCAATCCCGGTGCACCTGTGGGCGGGACAGCCGGCGACACGTCAGCGAGGGCAGTAAGGACGGACCCTTTGAGTCGGCCGACCCCCACATGTCTGGCCACGCGTGTGTGGAGTGGGGCCTCGCACCGCAACGAATGGTTTTAGTCTCGAGGGTGCACAAACCACCGGCGCTTCCCCATTTGATGCGAACACACTGAGGCCGCAGAACCTCGACCACCTCTACAGGACCCCTCCACGGCCGCGCCAGTTTAGGGGATGTTGCGAGCGTACCTGGGGCAGTGCAGCCATGCCCTGTCCCCCGGCTTCCACTGCAGCACGTGCGCGACCCATTCTGAGGCGCTCGTTTGCTTTTTTAACGCTGTTCTGAATTTAGCATGGCAGCATCCGTGCCTCAGTCAATTTTTCCAGGTTGAATTTGACATGGTCAATTAATTTTGTTTTACCCAGTGGTGTGGGGATCTGCAGTTGCGCCCGAATGGGTGGGTCAGGGTCGCGCCCATACATGAGGAAGAATGGTGAAAATCCCGTTGCAGCATGGGGGCCAATCTGTATGCTGCCAAGACCCCTTGGATTTTCAAGTCCCAATCAGTCTGTGAGTCCGAAACCTGCTGTGATAACATAGACGAGATGGTGCGATGCAGACGCTCGACCATCCGTCAGTTTGCGGTGATAGGGGGAAGTCCGAATCTTTTTTGTTCCTAGGAGCTCACAAACCTGTTGGAGGAGTTTTCCGGAAAAATTTCTACCCTGGTCGGTCAGCAGCCGCTCCGGGGCACCTTTGTCCATGACATAGCCTTGGACAAAGGCGTCGACGATGGCTGCTGCCGACTGATTGGCCAGGGGCCAGGCCATAGGCCAGCGCGTAAAATACTCGACCCGGTTAACAAGTATCTATTTCCCCTAGGGTGGCGGGGAATGGGCCCAGAATATCCAGCGCGACAAGTTCGTTTACCCTGGAGACCCTGATAGACTGCAAGGGCGGGTTTGATTCTCGTGCTGGTGGCTTTCGCTGTGCACACGCGGGCATGAAGCCAACAGATCAGAGACATCCCTTGTCATGCCTTGCCAAAAGAAATCACGCTGGAGCAAGGCGAGGGTCTTTTGGTACCCAGGTGGAGGAGGCGCTCATGAGCAGCCCACACCACCCTACCCGTAAGCCCGAAGGACCACCAGCCGGTGTCGGTGGGATTTTCCGTCCAGTGCAACAGCAACCCGCGTGCATTTCCCATGCGTCGGCATCACCCGATCCCCGCCCTGCCTCCCCGGCGCGACGACGCAACGCGAGGAGGGAGGTATCCTCCATCTGGAGGCGCCCCCATTCCTGAATGTGCAAACCCAGCAGGGAATCTTTCCCTTGTTGTTCGATAGAATTCTGAACAACTGTCCGCCGTCGGCGGCGGCCGCAAGGCCCGGAACCGACACGTCCCTGCTGGTTTGCAACGTCCCGACCCCAGGAGGCACGCGCATTCCGAGGTGGTTGGCATGCGCGACAGAGCGTCCGCGTTGGTGTGGCGGACGCCCTTACGGTATGTGGTATCAAAATCAAAATCCTGGAGGATCTCCAACCATCGGACAATTGTCCGATGGCTGTTGAACTCGCAGGGCGTACTGCAGTGCGCATGATCTGTGCGGACGGTGAAACGCCGACCGTACAGATATGGGCGATACTGTTGGATGAAATAGACAATTGCCAACAGTTCTCTGCGGGTAACACAATATCTTTGCTCTGCTTGAGACAACACCCGACTGCCGTACGCAACCACCCGTTCGATGCCGTCAACCACCTGGGAAAGCACGCCCCAATACCGTGTTGCTCGCATCGGTGTCGAGCAGAAACGGCTTTGAAAATCGGGTAGATCAAGGGAGGAGCTTTTACCAAGGCGTCCCGAAGGAGCAAAAAGCAGCCTCCTCCTCTTGACCCAGTGGAACCGAACCCCTTTGATGTCAATGCGTGTAGGGGTTTGGCAATTGTTGCAAAGTCGGCGACGAACCGTCTGTAATATGACGCGAAGCCGACGAAACTCCTGACCTCTCCCACCGTGGTGGGAGTTGGCCAGGAGCTGACACACTGCGTTTGGCGGGATCGGTAGCAATACCCGAGCGCCCTACGATGTGGCCCAAATAACGCACGGAATCGCGTAACAAATACACTTTTGGGGCTTGAACTTCAAATTAGCAGCCCGCATCTTTAGGAAAACCGCCCGCAACCTCTGGAGATGTTCGTCAAAAGTTTTAGCGAAGACAATAACATCATCCAAATAAATCAGGCACGACTCCCATTGCAATCCAGCCAAAACCAATTCCATCAAACGTTGGAAGGTTGCCGGCGCTGAGTGTAAGCCATCGGCAACCGGTTGAATTGGAACAGGCCGTGCGGTGTACGGAAAGCAGTTTTAGGTTTCGATTCATCATCCAGAGGAAGCTGCCAGAATCCCGAAAGTAAATCCAGCGTGGAGAAGAATCGCGCTCCCGCCAAGGCGTCCAGCGATTCGTCCATCCGTGGGAGCGGGTATGCGTCGGCAACCGAGATTTTGTTAAGGCGCCGAAAATCAACGCAAAACCGCAACGAGCCGTCCTGCTTTTTAACCAGGACGATCGGCGCTCCCCAAGGGCTGGTAGAGGGAGAAATAATGTCGGCGGCTAACATGTCATCCACAGCCAATTTGACATGGTCCTTTTCGGCGGGACTCAACCAAAACGGATTTTGGCGAATTGGCGCGCTGTCACCCGTGTCAATATGGTGACGCAGCAGATGAGTACAACCCAAATCGTATTTATTCCGACTAAAACGTCGGAAAATTCCTGCAGTAGCGATCTAAGCTGTTGGCGCTCTGAATTGACAGGTCCGTCGATCCCGCACAAAGCGCGTCGAGCCACCCGTCATCGCTGTCCGAATGTGGGTGCAGTCGGGTGGCGGTGCCGACATGATTCGCAACCGGTTCCTCGCAGGGCATCGGCGTCGCGTGCGCAAGCACCGTCCCTCGAGGAACCACAACAGGTCGCGATCCCACATTGAGGACCGCGATGAAAGGGTCCCCATCTCCCTCACGACGGTCAGGGCCGGAATCAAATGCGGTCCACTAACCCCGGCCCTAGACGGTCCCAACAGGATTCCCTGGGCCCCGATACCCTCTGCGAAGGGCCGACGAAGTTTTAGAGGTACTAACATCTGAGCCCGCGGCACACGAACGGTTTCGACGACGGACGCTGGTATAGTTACGAACGCCGTCCGAATCACAGAAGGGGAGGGTAAAAACGCCATGCGCCGTCCCGACGGGAGCTCAATGCATCCCTGGTCTATTAAAATACGGATCGGCATTTTACCCAAGAAGTCCGTCCCCAGCAGGCACGGAACCGCCAGCGAGGAGGAAACAAAAATCGGCCTGATAATTTGATATCCCGATACAAATTTGCGCTCGAATTTGTCCAATAATACCAAGGGAGCCCCCATTCGCCGCATAGAATGGGACATTAACTGGTAGTAAGGGACGGCTTTGGACAGGCAAAATGTTGTAAATCAACTCGGAAATAATGGTCGCCGATGCCCCCGTGTCAACCAGGATGCGTACCTCAACCCCGTCAATAAGTCCCACGACGGCCGACGACCCTGACGATGCGGCCACAACGTGATGGGCCAACGCGGACCACTGCCCGGGCTCGATTCGAGTCCCACAGTGGTACGCGCCGGCCCGTCGTGATGCGACGTCGTCCCCCATTCGTTGCGATGCGAGAGTGTGCGACAGGTGTGTGTGTTGGCCAACATGTGTGGTGTCGCGACTCGCCGGATCATGTTGATGGAGCTTGGGAGAGGAGGAGGCCCGGCGTCCTGGCGAGCGTCGTCCCACGCTGTCGGGGAGAGCGGCACCCCGAGGCGACATGGCCCGGACGCCGCAGTTGAAGCAGCGCGGAAGCGGCGGCGGCGATGACGGACGGTCGAAGCGGCTCGACCCATCCCGGCCCGGCCGTGCTCCGTCCCCTGCTGCCGACGATGGTTGACGGCGAAGACCTCCTCCGCCGGGAGGGTGGCTGCCGCCACCGCACGCCCAGCCGCTGCCCTGCTGGCCTTCCGCCGCTGCGACAGCAGGTTGGCGTGGAGGAGTCGCGCCGCTTGTAGAGAAGTCATCTCTGTATCCTCCTGTGCCACGACGGCGATGTCCAAGTCGTCTGCTAGCAGGAGGATTTTCTCAGTCACCATGGCGTCGACCCCGTCCTCGTCCATGCGAGGAAAGGCTGTCTTGGCCAACGCCAGGAGACTTGTTCTGTATGCCAGCGGCGACTCCTTCGCGCCCCGCTGGCGGTCGTAGAACTGCTGCCTACACTCCGCGGAAGGCCCGTAGACCCGGCCAGCAGCTGCAGCGCCATCGGCAGCGTAGAGCGCTTCTCCTTCGGCGCCGATGTGAGGGCGGCGAGCGCGTCGCCGTCGAGGAGCGCCGGCAGCGCGCAGAGAGCTTCAGCGTCTGTCCATTTGGCCATTTCTTGGTGGGCGAGGAAGCGTCTCTGGAAGCCGCCCCAGTCGCCCTCTGCGCCCACAAATTCTTTAAGCGGAGGCAGCCTTTGGTGCAGCACAGCGGTTGCCGTGGAGTCCCGTGGGCTGCTGTCTCCCCGACTCGGCTGTGTCTCGGCGCGAACGGCAGATGGTATCGCCTGTCGCAGCCTTGATGACGCGCCCTCCTCCGTCGTTGACGCGGCAGCCCCAGCGCGGCCGATGTCGGACCCAAGGGTGAGGTTGGCCACGCCCCTAGCGGTCGCCATGTCGATGGCGGGAAATTCAAAGTTTGAATCTTCGGAAATGGCGGAAGGCGCTCCGGACGCCGGCTCCCCTCGCCCCGCGTGGACCACCAGCCCCAGCCGTGTGATGTTTTCTAGCGTGGCGGCAGCGGCGTAGAGCAGTTCAGCCAGCCTCTCGTGAGCCAGCCTCAGCTCGTCTGTCCGCGGCTCCTCTTCATGCCGACGCTCCGGTAAGAACGCGTCCGGCCCCGGCTGCACGTTGTCCTGTTGAGCCATCTCGGGCTCGACAATTTCGGCGGCGTCTTCCATTTGTTGTACTTTGGCTCGAGCTGATTGGCGCGTGTCCATGTTCGTGGTTCTTCTGACGCCAGATGAAGTACTCTTGAAGACGCGTGGACACCGTAGTAAGGCACACGTATTTATTTACACAATGTCGTACAGCACTGGAGGGATGTATCGGCCCCTCACCCGTATAACTGGGAATTCACCTCTAGCTAGCCTTCCTAGCCGAGTCCTCCACTAACGGGGCTAGGGGAGGCTGTCTGGCCCGACACTGGTCAGTCGGGCTACGGTACCGGAATCCAGAGGACTAACTCTGGTTCCGGGACCACGCCACTGGCTCCAGCCTGCGCTGCCTTACAAGGGCGGCGTCCCAGGGGGAGTCCAGGGTCTATCTGGCCGGTCTTCCGTCTTCCCTTAACTACTCTAAGACTCAACCCCGAGCTCTCTGGCTCATCCCTTTTTATACCCCTAGAGGATCGAAACCCCCTCACGCCGTCCAGTGCGGACGTCGTTGCGGGCACCACCCCGTGTGCTCACGGAGTCCCGCCCACTGTGTTTGTTATCCGTTAGCTCCTATGCAAACAGCCCTACACAAACAGCCCTCTGTAACAGCCCTACATAGGTAAGAAATGAAATTAAAATTAATTAAAAAATTTTTAAAAATCACGACGTTTCGGAGGCAACACAAGCTTCCGTCTTCAGGGAGTCACAGCAAAATATCTGACCTTATATTTAAGGGGGGAGGAGCCAGGAAGGGCAGTGGGGGAGGGGAGGTGGTGGTCAACTACCTGCTCTTTTATACTCGGTGGGACGGCTGGCCGCCTCCAGTGTCGCCGGCCCCGCCGCCTTCTTGGGCTGGGCGCCCTCGCGCCTGCCCGCCATGCCCACTCTTCCACGCTCTGACGATGGTGACCTCCACTGTCGGGTCGTTGTTGTCGTCACGGCTGCTGTAGCTGCGGTGCTGCTGTAGCTGCNGCTGCTGCTGTAGCTGCTCCCGGCTGCTGCTGTAGTGCNGCTGCTGCTGTAGGCGTGCTGCTGTAGCTGCTGCTGCTGCTGTAGGCTGCTGCTGTAGCTTGCTGCTGTAGGTGCTGCTGTAGCTGCNGCTGCTGCTGTAGCTGCTGCTGCTGCAGCTGGCTGCTGCTGTAGCTGCTGCTGCTGTGCTGCAGCTGGCTGCTGCTGTAGCTGCGCTGCTGCTGTAGGCTGCTGCTGTAGGTGCTGTGTAGCTGCGGCTGCTGCTGCTGCTGGCTGCTGATGCTGCTGCAGCTGCTGCTGCTGTAGCTGCTGCTGTTCCTGCTGCTGCTCCCGCTGCTGCTCCTGGTGGCTCCTGCTGTGGCTGCCGTGGCTGCGGCACCGGCGTCTTCCGCTCAGCAGCTGCTTGGCCAGACCGCGCTGCTCCCTCCTCCTCGGTCTTGGCCGGGCAGCTCCTCCTCACGTGGCCGACGCCGCCGCATCCGAAGCACCGCGGCGCGGCTGTGGCCAGGTACACCGTGTGGACGCGACACCAAATGGTGTGCTTGATGGTCACGTCCAACTCGGCACACCCGCCCTTGAGAACCAGGAAGGCCTGTCGTTGGCCCGACATGATGTGCCTCATCGCAGGGTTGCGAGACCACGTGGGCAACAGAACGATGCGAGAGACCACCTCGCGGAAGCGCTGCAGGTCTTTCAGTAGCTCCGCGTTTTTAAGTAAGCGGCGCGGGAGATGACGACTTTCACCGCTGGCGTGGAGAGAGGGTGCACTGAACGAGCAGCCCCCGTCCCCCCGACGCTGAGCCCCTCTCCACAATGCGCGCCGCCGCGTCCACCTCGGCCACGTAACCACAAAGCTGCGATTCTCTCTCTCTGGATGATCCGGATGGCCGCCAGTCCAATGTGCTCAGCCACCGCAACGGCGACGTCGTCACGAAACGTCTCCGGCGGAGGGAAGCACATGAAACCGTGCTCGTCCATAAGAGCCTCGAGTCTATCGTACTGTGCCATGATAATCACGTGGCAACAGCACTATAGCACAAAATATCGATTTAAAGCTTTCGTGACTGCAGATTCATCTTCTTGGTTCTTTCGGTAAAGTCATCACGTAGAAGGGAAGTAATAAAATAATAAAAATAAAACATAATAAAATTATTCTCACGACGTTTCGGGCCACAACGCAAGCAGCCGTCCTCAGATGAAACCAGGTCTGTCGAGGCGACAGAGTCTGAATGAAACAGCTCACGAGCTTGGAGCATATATATATAAGCTGGGCGCCTTGACAAAGGAATTTGCATATCAAGAGGAATTTAGCATACTTATGGGAAATGCAGGTATGTGATTAGTACTACATATGCCTGTGCATTATGTAGGATTAGCAGCATCAAAGGGAGGGGATATGGGAAATGCAGGTATGTGAATAGTACTAATTATGCCCGTGCATAATGCACGGGCATAATTAGTACAAAAATAATAAGCGAAGCAAAGAAAGACAACGAAAAAGATCGCATCCAACCCGTTTACCTCTCCCTCAGGCTAGGCTCAGGATACCCTGAAGCCCAGGCCTCCGTCCACACACCTGGGAAAGCAGGAGCGCCCACCAGGTGCGACCGCCTCCAGGTTGCACAGAGNGAGAGAGACAGAGAGAGCAGAGGAGAGAGACGTAGAGAGACAGACACAGAGAGAGAAAGGAGACAGACAGACATTTAGGGAGACAGGGTAGAATGGTTCCCAACAGCAGCAGGTATGAGACAGGGAGAGCCACCATCACCAAACAACCTCGTCACGTACTTTGGAACAGAGTGACGGATTCCATTCAGGACATCGCCACGCAGGAATCTCTGTGTTGAAGGGGAAGAGAAAATTCACCTGAGATTCGCGGACGACGTAGACGTGATGGGAAGAAAGCTGCGTGGCACTGCAGGAAAGTGTTCATAGCGCTGACTAAGCCAGGAGGGATGCAGGGATGAGGATGACGCGGAAAGAGACAAAGACAGAGACGATGGTGATGGTGAAGGAGGACGTTGAGAAGGTGACAATTATAGAGAGCGCGAGATTGTGAACGTGAAGATAATTTTGCGCTTGGGAAGTCTCCTGGCGTGGGACAACGACTGCACGGGAGATGAAGAGCGAGGATTGCTGAAGGCTAAACGAGTCAGTGGCAGGATTCACTAACATCTGGCAGAAGCAAGAAATCTTAAGCGACAAGACACAACACTGAACATGTTAAAGAACAGCATGCATTTCAGTAAAGCTTTCGTGACTGCAGGATTCATCTTCTTGGTTCTTTCGGTAAAGTCACGTAGAAGGGAAGTAATAAAATAATAAAAATAAAACATAATAAAATAATTCTCACGATGTTTCGGCCACAACGCAAGCAGCCGTCTTCAGGTGGTGTTTCATTCTTCACCTGAGGACGGCTGCCCTTTCAACACAGAGATTCCTGCGTGGCGATGTCCTGAATGGAATCCGTCACTCTGTTCACAAAGTACGTGACGAGGTTGGTTGGTGATGGTGGCTCTCCCTGTCTCATACCTGCTGCTGTTGGGAACCATTCTACCCTGTCTCCCTAAATGTCTGTCTGTCTCCCTATCTCTCTCTGTATCTGTCTCTCTACGTCTCTCTCCCTCTGCTTTCTCTGTCTCTCTCTGTCTCTCTCTCTCTGTGCATCCTGGTAGGCGGTCGCACCTGGTGGGCGCTCCTGCTTTCCCAGGTGTGTGGACGGAGGCCTGGGCTTCAGGGTATCCTGAGCCTAGCCTGAGGGAGAGGTAAACGGGTTGGATGCGATCTTTTTCGTTGTCTTTCTTTGCTTCGCTTTAATTATTTTTGTACTAATTATGCCCGTGCATTATGCATAATTAGTACTATTCACATACCTGCATTTCCCATATCCCCTCCCTTTGATGCTGCTAATCCTACATAATGCACATGCATATGTAGTACTAATCACATACCTGCATTTCCATATCCCTCCCTTTGATGCTGCTAATCCTACATAATGCACATGCATATGTAGTACTAATCACATACCTGCATTTCCCATATCCCTACCTTTGATGCTGCTAATCCTACATAATGCACATGCATATGTAGTACTAATCACATACCTGCATTTCCATATCCCCTCCCTTTGATGCTGCTAATCCTACATAATGCACATGCATATGTAGTACTAATCACATACCTGCATTTCCCATATNCCCTCCCTTTGATGCTGCTAATCCTACATAATGCACAGGCATATGTAGTACTAATCACATACCTGCATTTCCCATAAGTATGCTAAATTCCTCTTGATATGCAAATTCCTTTGTCAAGGCGCCCAGCTTATATATATGTTCCAAGCTCGTGAGCTGTTTCATTCAGACGCTGTCGCCTCGACAGACCTGGTTTTCACCTGAGGACGGCTGCTTGCGTTGTGGCCCGAAACGTCGTGAGAATAATTTTATTATGTTTTATTTTATTATTGTATTACTTCCCTTCTACGTTACTTTACCGAAAGAACCAAGAACAGCATGCATGTTCAGTAGCAGCTCTGTATGCCTGCGAGACTTGGACATTAAAACAAAGATTGACAGAGATAAGATGTTGACACTCGAAATGTATTGCAGCAGCTGCTGCTGCTGTGACCACTCCAGGACTCCCGCACTGCGAGCTCAGTCGAGGCTCTCACCGCGCTGTCCGCTCGCTGCCGTGCCGAGTGAGCGGACAGCCGCTATTGGTACCAGAGCAGCGCGCTGAGTCGGGGTCCACTCTGGTCCAACTATCATCTGCCGACCTCGGAACTCCTGGGTGCTGAGAGATCCAGCGGCTGAGGTACAGGATGTCTGAACAGGTGCAGTTGGCCGGAGAAAAATCATTTGTACCTTGTATAGATGTATATAGAAATAAGTGTCCTTTTTAAATATCTTGCATAGATTTATATCTACTTCCGCGTTATTCTTATTTCTTAGATATATAGAGCAGAGCCTTATTCTTATTTATTGTATAGATGNATATATATATCAGTGCCTTATTCTCATATCTTGTATAAATCTACATATAGCAGTCTTATTCTTATATCTTGTTTAGATTTATATACAGCAGTGGCCTTATTCTTATACCTTACAGAGATTCATGTATATCACGACCTTTTTCTTATATTTTTTAAAAGGTTTATATGCAGTAGCACCTTATTCTCATATCTTAAGTAGGCTGATGCTGCTGCAGATACGGATGATGGTTCAGCTTGAGAATCACTACCGAGCGAGAAGCCACGTGGCCCTGACGTCACAGTAGACCAAGGCTCAGACACCATGAGAAGCCACGTGGCCCTGACGTCACAGTAGACCAAGACTCAGACACCATGAGAAGCCACGTGGCCCTGACGTCACAGTAGACCAAGACTCAGACACCATGAGAAGCCACGTGGCCCTGACGTCACAGTAGACCAAGACTCAGACACCATGAGAAGCCACGTGGCCCTGACGTCACAGTAGACCAAGGCTCAGACACCATGAGAAGCCACGTGGCCCTGACGTCACAGTAGACCAAGACTCAGACACCACGAGAAGCCACGTGGCCCTGACGTCACAGTAGACCAAGACTCAGACACCATGAGAAGCCACGTGGCCCTGACGTCACAACATATACAGGTGTCAGNTTTTGTACCAGTTGAAAGGGTAAAAACCTGTCACCACTCCAGTTGAAGAGTATCCCTGACGGAGCATTCGACCGTCTTAGCTCCCTCACCCTCGCCTATTTCTTTGGCAACCCATGGGAGTGCGAGGGCAGGGGACGAGAGTGGCACTGTGGTGTGGGTGCTATGCACCAGGCTGTGTGTGTGTAGTACGCGTGCTGTGTGCAGCTACGTTGGTGTTGTGTGCATGGCACGTGGTGTGTGCGTGTGTATGTTGTCTTGTGTATCTGTGCTGGGCTTCATAGGCGCTTCTACTCGCTAACAGTACTTGCCCCAACAGTCTATTGAGGCTAAAAGGGGGTCTTTGTCTTTCTCTTTGCATCTGTGTGTGTGTCTGTATCTGTGTGTGTGTCTGTATCTGTGTGTGTGTGTGTGTGCATCTGTGTGTCTATGTGTTTCTGTGTGTATATCTGTGTGAATCAGTGCCAGCATTTATAGGCGCTTCTACTCGCTAAAAGCACTTGCCCCAAAAGTATGTTAAGGCTACACGGGGTTTTTTGTCTTTGTATCTGTGTGTGTATCTGTGTGTGTATCTATGTGTGTACTGTGTGTGTATCTGTGTGTATGTGTGTGTATGTGTATTGTGTGTATTGTGTGTGTTGTGTGTATTGTGTGTGTGTATCTGTGTGTGTATCCGTGTGTGTATGTGTGTATGTGTGTGTGTCTATGTGTGTCTGTGTGTGTATGTGTATGTGTGTGTGTATGTGTGTGTATTGTGTGTATGTGTGTCTGTGTGTATGTGTGTGTCTGTGTGTGTATGTGTATCTGTGTGTGTATTGTGTGTGTATCTGTGTGTGTGTGTGTATTGTGTGTGTATCTGTGTATGTGTATTGTGTGTATGTGTGTGTCTGTGTGTATATGTGTGTGTGTCTGTGTGTTTGTTTGTGTATGTGTGTGTGTGTATCTGTGTGTGTGTATCTGTGTGTGTGTGTATCTGTGTGTGTGTATGTGTATTGTGTGTGTGTGTATGTGTGTGTGTTTGTTGTGTGTGGGCAGTGGTAGTGTAGCGGTGCGTGTGCTGTGCTACGAACCTGGCCACTCGGGTTCGATTCCCACTCACGGCCAACACCAGTGACGATATTTAAACCACTCTTCGGCCTCCTCTAGGTCGACTCAGCCTCAAATGAGCACCTGGTACAGTGGGTAAACATCGCCACTGGTAACACAAAGGTGGTCCGCGTAGTGCTGGCCACCCACCCCCTCGTGCGCCGTTCTGGCCTTCATAGGTGCTCGCAAACAGCACTTGCCCCAACAATCTGTTGCAGGCTATACGGAGATCTGTGTTTTTGTCTTATTTTTTAGTGTTCTCTCTCACATCCTAAAAGTTTACCGGCGTTGTGTTGCATTGAGATTATTTAAAGAAGTGTTTTTTAACCTTTAACTGCAACTTGCTCCACTTTGGTTCTTAATCGTNAAAAAACGCATACTGTGAATAAACACAGAGGGTTTAATGAAACATTTGTGTTTCGATAATTTTCCTTCTAAAAATAATCTGCCCGTGTCTCGCACCCCAGGGTGTTGTGTGCCGCACCCCAGACTAAGAAGAGCCACTGGGCTTCGAGTGTGGAGCTGCCTGTGCCGGTTACCAACAGCGTGGCCGTTATTGGTACCAGAGCACTTTGCGCTGTCTGGACTGTGCTTCCACGGCCACCCCTCACCCACGATGCCCGAGTGCTGAGCGACCCAGCCACTCAAGTAGAGGATGTCCGTGCACTGACAGTCCCAGGGGTGTGGAGCGGAATGATCTTTAACTCTGCACATAAAGCACTCAGCCTGACTAGAACAACAACAACAACCTGCAGCTTCAGCTCCTCCATTAGAACAACGCCCACCTCTTATCTCCGAGACCTGCATCTTTATCCTGCTACTGGTACTCACTGCCCCTGCTACCCAGCTATGAGCAGACCTACCCCTACCACTATCACTACCCGTATCACTACCCGATGACTACCCCTATCACTACCCTCACCACTATGACTATCACGACCGCTATCACTATTATTACCAATATTACTATCACTATCCCAACCCCAATCACCACCCCTAACTCAACCTCTGTTACTACCCAAACACCTATCACTACCCAACCCTTATTAGTACCCCTTTCACGAATTGTATCACTACCCAAACATTGTCACTAAGCGATCACTACCACAACGACTACCCCAACCCTATTAGTACCCAACCTCTACGCAACGCAAAAGCGAAACGTCTCACAGCGCGGTTCGCTTCTAGCCTGGGGACCGCCCAATGGCAGTGTCGCTGTGCAGTGCAAGGTGACTCGGAACCTGCCTGCAACCTGTAACCAGGCTGATCATGACGCAGCTGATGACGATGATGATGCAGCTGATGACGATGATGATGATGCAGCTCATGATGATGATGATGTTGTAGCTGAGTATTATGATGATGCAGCTGATGATGTTGCTGCAGCTAATGAAGACGATGCAGCTGATGGTGATGATGATGTTAAATGAGTCCACGTCTCTAGTCCGAGTTGGTTCTGTTTGAGCACCACCACTACAAAGCGAGAAGCACGTGGCCCTGACGTCACAGTAGACCAAGACCCAGACACCATGAGAAGTCACGTGGCCCTGACGTCACAGTAGACCAAGACCCAGACACCATGAGAAGTCACGTGGCCCTGACGTCACAGTAGACCAAGACCCAGACACCATGAGAAGTCACGTGCCCTGACGTCACAGTAGACCAAGACCCAGAAACCATGAGAAGCCACGTGGCTCTGACGTCACAGTAGACCAAAGACCCAGACGCCATGAGAAGCCACGTGGCCCTGACGTCACAGTAGACCAAGACCCAGACACCATGAGAAGCCACGTGGCCCTGACGTCACAGTAGACCAAGACCCAGACACCATGAGAAGCCACGTGGCCCTGACGTCACAGTAGACCAAGACCCAGACACCATGAGAAGCCACGTGGCTCTGACGTCACAGTAGACCAAGACCCAGACACCATGAGAAGCCACGTGGCCCTGACGTCACAGTAGACCAAGACCCAGACACCATGAGAAGCCACGTGGCCCTGACGTCACAGTAGACCAAGACCCAGACACCATGAGAAGTCACGTGGCCCTGACGTCACAGTAGACCAAGACCCAGACACCATGAGAAGCCACGTGGCCCTGACGTCACAGTAGACCAAGACCCAGACACCATGAGAAGTCACGTGCCCTGACGTCACAGTAGACCAAGACTCAGACACCATGAGAAGTCACGTGGCCCTGACGTCACAGTAGACCAGGACCCAGACACCATGAGAAGTCACGTGGCCCTGACGTCACAGTAGACCAAGACCCAGACACCATGAGAAGTCACGTGGCCCTCAAGTCACAACAACAACAACAACATTGCGATCCCTGCTGACATCAGATGCTAGAATCTTGTCATCACCACCACAACTGCTGTGGTCCAGAGCGTCATCAGTGTTTTCGAAATCACCAAAATGAAGCTATAAAAACAATGTAACAACAGTAATCATAGGAACTGTGATTCAAATTGAACAATAAACGATATACAAAACATGTACGACCAAACTTGCAGCCATAGCTGAAGCATGATACTCCCAGTATATGATGTGTGAGTGAGTCAGTGGTAGTGTGAGTTTATGATGTATATGGTACGGGTGGGAATGAGATTGGGGGGACAGGTGAGAGGAAGTAATAAAAATATCTTAAGACAGGTCGCGGTGTGAATGTACTACGGGTGCGTGATATAGAGGCGGTGTCTCTGAACGGTGGTCACGTTCTCTCGCGAGCTTCCGCTTTGCGGTGTCCCCAAGGGTCTATTCTGGGCGCTGTTCTCGTCACCGCGTGGAGATTCTTCCTCTTGGCAAAGTCATTTCAAGCGTCGGTGTAAAACTCCGTTTCTGTGCCGATGATACTCAGGGCGCCACAGTGGCTAGAGAGATGTTAACTACCTCGCATTGTCTGCAGGATGTCGTGGGTTCGATCCCAGACCCTGACAACGCCTGCTGTATGATCGGAATTTGCATCTCTCTCTCTCCCGTGGTCGCGTGGATTTCTCTCCGGTCCTCCGGTTTTTTCCCTCCACATTTACAATCAACGTCGCCACGAGTTTAGAGTATCAGGCTGCAGTAAAACAGCGAGACAAGGCAGGGATGGCAAGATGGACATAGAAGAGACACCCACAGAGATGGAGGCTACTGAGTGTCACGAGTTGTATCGGGATAGAGATCAAGAGAATAACGAGCTGCTGGGTGAGCGAGGCGAGATATCTCCTCAGCACCACCGGGAGATACATAGAGATACATAGAGACACGTAGAGACACGTATACATACAGAGATACATATAGATAAACAGTGAGATACAGACATACAGAGATACAATAGAGATACATAGAGATTCAAAGAGAGATGTAGCGATAAACCTGGAGATACATAGAGATACACATAGATTTTTGTAGATATATACAGACGCGTAAAAATATATAAATACAGAGATACATAGATATACACAGATATACACAGATACACATAGAGAAACATCATAGAGATACACATAATCACACACAGAGACACATATACACGTAGAGACACGTAATATGTATAAAGCTACATAGAGATATATAGAGATCCACATAGAGACGCATAGAGATATATAGAGTTACACAGATACACAGAGATAGAGACAGAGAGATCCACAGAGATACACAGACATACACAGAGATACATAGAGATTCAAATAGAGACATACAGATACACATGGATATACATAGAGATACACAGATTAATGTTAATGTAAAGTAGTAACTCGGCAGGAGACGACTTCACGGGTAGCACACTCTTTATTTTCGCCAACTTGTAGTTACACGGATGACTAACACCCTACTTCGTTACACGGGTGACCAACACCCACTTAGCTACACGGGTGACCAACACCCACTCAGCTACACGGGGACCAACACCCACTCAGCTACACGGGTGACTAACACCCACTCAGCTACACGGGTGACCAACACCCACTCAGCTACACGGGTGACTAACACCCACTCAGCTACACGGGTGACCAACACCCACTCAGCTGTACTGACACGGGCTCTTACGCCCCGTAGCCTTCCGGGACACACCCAGCCGGGGTGCCCGTCTCGGCTCTGGGTACCACCGTCCCGACCCACACGGGCGTCGGACTACGGTCCCCCCACTCTCGGCTCTGAGCCACACAGGGCCCCTACCTCCTCCACCCCGTCTTCGGTCTTCAACTGGTTAACACTGACCACCAGTGCTCTCGCGCGTCCCCCTTTATACCCCTCCTGCGGACGTCGCTGAGAGTACCCACTTATCTGACCAATCACTGCGCACTCGCTACGATCCTCTTTTCCCAGCTTGTGTGAGCGCGCCTCACCACCGGCGCGCGCGTCCATGCCACGCCCACACCGCGTGCCCAACCCGCGCCCCGTGATCCATCACTGCCGGCGCACGTCAATACCACCACTACATCACCCCCTACCACATAGCTCGCAGCCGACCCGGCTGCTAATAAAACATACAACACCCCTTCACTCCCATGTGTGCCCCGTAACATAACACAAACCCTAACAACACAACATGAACACCGCAATCCGCAAAACCCAGCAACCGCCACACCCGCAACAAGAACAACATGCACAATCCGGCGAGTGGCAACGATACTGTGTATGCGGAAAGAGTAACAATAAAAAAAATTTCTTTAATCATTTTCTCTTCTTTCTCTCCGACTCATGCAGCGTCCCAATGTCCGAGCGTCCCTTGAACGGGACATTACCCCGGCAGAGGGGGAAGCCGGCAACGAAGTCGGGCTTTAATACAAAAAAAGAAAAAAAAAAATTCTTTTTTTTTTTTCATGAAAAGTGTTGCGTCCTTGCCCGAGTCCGCCTTGCCGGATCGTCGTACGGCACAGGACGCAGTTGGCCATCCGGCGGCGCCGGCAGTTCAGGAAGGCATGGGCCAGGCATCGGGGCTCCGCGCGAGCCCGGGGTTCCGGTTCCCGACGGTCAACAGCCGTCAGGTCCGAGACACCTGGGGGTGGGTCAGGTGGAGACACGTGAGGATCAGTCTGCGACACATCCCTCCCCGAGTCGACGGTCACATCACACGCTCGGTCGTCACGGCACAACCCGGGGTCACGCGGCGCCGCGTAGGGTTTCAGTCGGGAGGGGTGCACGTACCAACGGCGTTTTCCCCATTTAATCTGTATACTCTGGGGTCGTGCAACCCGCACAATTTCCACCGGTCCCCTCCATGGTCTCAACAGTTTGGGGGACGTAGCCAACGGTGTGTGTGGACAATGCAGCCAGGCCTTATCGCCCGGTTCCCAATTGTGCGTATGCACCTTCCGTTCATGCAATCGCTCGTTCGCGATCTGCCGAGAGCGTGAATTCAATCTCGCAGCCTCTCGCGCCTCAGCCAATTTGGCGATGTTAAACTTAATGTGGTCTGCCAATTTAGATTTTGCCCGTGGCTGTGAAATCCCCAGTTGGACGTCCATGGCCGGATCGGCCTCCCGCCCATACATCAGAAAAAATGGAGAAAACCCCGTCGCCGCATGGGGTGCCATCCGATAGGCCGCTAGTACCCCCGGTACCTGTAAGTCCCAATCCACCTGGTCGTCGCATACCTGTTGGCACAGCATAGACGTAATCGTCCTGTTCAGACGTTCAACCATACCGTCAGTCTGCGGGTGGTACGGGGAGGTACGTACTTTCTTTGTACCCAACAGGTCGCACACCTCGCGCAACAAAACACTCGAAAAGTTTTTCCCTTGATCCGTCAGCAAGCGTTCGGGGGCGCCTTTGTCCAAAACGTAACCTTGGACAAAGGCGTCCGCCACTGCCGCAGCCGACTGGTTGGCGAGTGGCCACGCCATGGGCCAGCGGGTGAAGTACTCTACGCCAACCAGCAGGAACTTATTTCCCCGAGGTGTAGTGGGAAAGGGCCCCAAGATGTCTAGCGCGACCAATTCGTTCGTGCGCGAAACTTGAATGGATTGAAGCGGTGAATTAGCCGCTATTGGTGGCGGTTTTCTTTTAGCGCACCCTACACACCCCTTAAGAATGTTCGCCACGTCACTGCCCATCCCAGGCCAATAGTAGTCTCGCTGAATGAGGGCGAGCGTTTTGTGAAACCCCAGATGCATGAGTCGTTCATGGGCAGCCAGGACGACCTTACCCCGTACAGCAACCGGCACCACAAGCATGTGACGCCGGGACATGGAGTCCCACTTCATCAAGAGGCCCTGTCTGCACACCCAGGAACCGACCCGCGTTTCCCCGCCCTCGGGAACGTTAACCTTCCGACGTAGCGCGAGTAGGGAGCTGTCGGCCATTTGCAGACGGCCCCACTCGATGAGAGGCAATGCTAACAGTGAGTCCCTCCCCGTGGGGGCGTCGACCCCCGTAGTATCCGTGGCGGCTAGCACCACTTCCGCGGGGACATCGACAGAAGGTTTACACCGCGCCGATCCCAACTGACATGCGCATTCCGTACGCGTCGGCAACCGTGACAATGCATCCGCATTCGAGTGGCGCAACCCCTTGCGGTAAATGTCGTGAATTGGTAGTCCTGAAGGACCTCCAACCATCGGGACAATTGGCCGGATGGCTGCGCCACCCGCATAGCGTATTGGAGAGCCGCATGGTCCGTGCGAACCGTAAAGTGACGGCCATACAGATACGGCCTGAATTGCTGTATAAAAAACACAATCGCCAGCAATTCACGCCGTGTCACGCAGTAGCGTTGTTCCGCGGGGGACAGAACCCTGCTACCGTAGGCGACCACCCGTTCGACCCCCCCGACCACCTGTGAGAGCACTCCCCCGATACCCGTGTTACTGGCATCCGTGTCGAGCACAAACGGTTGCGTGAAATCGGGGTAACACAAGGGGGGAGCCTGCACCAAGGCGTCACGAAGGGAGCAGAACGCGGCCTCCTCCTCCGGCCCCCAGTGAAACCGCACCCCTTTAGCCGTCAAGGCGTGCAGGGGCCTGGCTATGGTGGCAAACTGTTTGACAAAACGACGGTAATAGGAGGCAAATCCTATGAAGCTGCGGACTTCAGTAACAGAGGTCGGTGTTGGCCATGAGCCGACGCATTGCGTCTTAGCAGGGTCCGTCGAGATCCCCGAACGGCTAACGATATGGCCCAAATACCTGACCGATTCCCGAAGCAGAAAACATTTAGCCGGTTTAAATTTAAGCTTCGCGGAACGCATCCTGAGAAACACTGCCCTCAGTCGCTGGAGGTGCTCCTCAAAAGTTCGGCTGAAAACGATGATATCATCGAGGTAAATCAAACAGGTGTCCCATTGAAGGCCTGACAAAACCAATTCCATGAGCCTCTGGAACGTGGCAGGAGCGGAATGTAAACCCATGGGCAATCGGTTGAACTCAAATAGGCCTCCCGGTGTCCGGAAAGCGGTTTTAGGTTTTGATTCGTCATCGAGGGGCAATTGCCAAAATCCCGAAAGCAAATCGAGCGTCGAAAAAAACTGTGCTCCTGCCAAGGCATCCAGCGACTCATCCATCCTGGGGAGCGGATACGCATCGGCCATTGATATTTTGTTTAGGCGGCGGAAATCAACACAGAACCGCAGGGATCCATCCTGTTTTTTAACCAAGACGATAGGAGCACCCCACGGACTGGAAGAGGGCGCAATGATGTCGGCCGCCAACATGTCATTTACTGCCGACTGCACATGCTCCTTCTCGGCTGGACTGAGCCGGAAGGGATTCTGTCGAATAGGGGCCGCGTCCCCAGTCTCTATGTGGTGGCGCAACAGGTCTGTGCAGCCAATGTCGTACTTGTGCCTGCTAAACACGTCAGCGAACTCGAGCAGCAAGCCCCTCAATGCACCCAACTGCACACTGGACAAGGTACTGGACCCGGCACACAACGAGTCCAACCACTCCGTCCCCTCCTCACTTTGGGGATGCGTATCGACATGTGAATCGGCGTGAGCAACGAGCTGTTCCTCGACGGGTAGCGGCGCCGGCGTGAGCGAGCACCGTTCCCTGCGTAATCACGGCCGGCCGCGACCCCGTATTCAGGACCACAACGAACGGCTCACTGTCCCCCCTCACCATGGTCTGGGCCACCGCTAAGTCGAGGTCCCCTTTAGCCCTGTTAGACGGCCCCAATAGAACTCCCTGCGCCCCCGCATCCGCCCCAAGGGGTTTTCTCAACCGAAGGGGTACCAACATTTGCGATCCCGGGGGCACCCGTACAGTCCGGGTTGCCAGCGCCTGCACCGTCGCACAAGCCGTGCGTATCTTATTTGGACTCTTCAAAAACTCAACCCGCCGACCCGACGGAAGCTCAATGCAGGCCTGGTCTATGAGAATTTTTATGGGCATTTTAGACAGAAAGTCCGTGCCTAGTAAACAAGGAACGGCCACGATGATGATACAAAAATAGGACCCGCCAATTTAATGTCGCCCAATACAAATATCGCCCGAATCTGGCCGATGATTCCCAAAGATCCCCCGTTTGCCGCGTAAAATGGTACGTCCACCGGCAGAAGTGGTCGACATTGTACGGAAGAATATTATAAATAAGGTCCGAAATAATAGTGGCCGACGCACCCGTGTCCACGAGCACCCGGACCTCAACCCCGTCAATGTACCCCGTTACCACGGACGACCCGGCCGACGCAGCCACAATCCTGTGGGCCAATTCGGACCACTCGACTGCCTTCGGGCCGTACGCGGACCCCTCTCGCCGAACCGAACCCCCGGCGCCCATACACGGTCCCCCCACCGCTAGCGGCGACCCGAACGTGCCGTGCGTGTGGACCGAACGTGTGAGGTGCCGCGACTTGCCGGTTCAGTTGGGATGTCTTGAGTCCCTGGTCGTCGTCCGGACGTGGTCCCGCGGTGCGTTGACGCGGGGCCCGGCACCCGGACGCGACGTGGCCCCGAAGGCCGCAGTTGTAGCAGACGACGAGGGACGTCGTAGGTTTCGGTTGCTCCAGCTTGCGGGAGGAGCGTGTGGGCGAACGAC